>BROG01001437.1:0-55532 GCA_030159075.1 Atrina japonica | reverse complement strand
ATTTTTCACTTGATTACAGAATATATAAAAAATCAATTTGCACTGCAGGTATCCTTTAAGAACAACAGTTTATATACATTTTGTATTTATTATCAAGAATTAAGCAATTAAAAGAATATTTAATTGAAGCCTGGAGACATATGTCACGCCTTCCCACAATAATTAGGGGGCTAATGCTTCGAAATCAGAATGAAAATATAACCTACGAATAAATTCATAGATATTAAATCCAACACATCAAAAGGTAAAAATTGAATGTATACAGTATTCTACTTATTTAAACGTCAATTTAGCATAGTTTATTATACATATGAAAAATGTTGTCGTTTATGCAGTGGACCGTTTTGACCTTCAATAAATACTGGGTAGATCCATTCAGATACGATTTATCTCGGGTACGAAACGTCCAAATAAGTTGGTTTGGGCGGTTTTTGTTATGAGCCGAAACACCTCGCATAAATAATGTTAACATTTAGTTTTTGCTTGTATGTTTATTGTTGTTTACTATGGAGACTTCAAAATGCCGGTGAAGGGCTTCAAATTGTGGCCTATGATCGGGACTTACGGCCATTGTGCAGTGAGGATTCTATAACGTGCCGACACCTGCTGTGACATGGGACCTCCCGTTTTTACTGTCTCATCCGAAAGACAGGACCCCAACCTGCCGCCGGCGGGACTTGAACTCACGATCCAGAGTCGAGCGCGCTACCGACTGAGCCAGGCCGGCTCTGTTAACCTTTAGTTTGTTGCATCCATTGTGTAATGAAATATCTGTATACTGTTATGTTCCGCCGAAATACTTATTTCGATTCTCCCCAAACAGAAACATGAACATTTGCTCAACCCAACATCCGAATCAATCTTAAATCTGAATGAACTGACTTTGATCTGAAGGCAACAAGACGTTTCGTACCCAAGACGAATCGAACCCTGTGGAATTTTTGTACGAAACGTCTGGTCAAATACCTACGAACGACTTGTCCTGTTTCGTACCATGGTGTATATGAGTTTGAAGCAAGGCAAATTGCGCATGTTATGTATTTTTTAAATGTACTAAGTGTGGTTAAATCAGCACCTGCAAACAGTCCATTTATCTAGGTAGATTTCGGCAGAAAATATTAATTTTATTAATTGGGTTAAAAGGGATAATATGAGTCAGAAAGTATTATTCCTACTGAAAAAAGGTATGTTTAGGGCTGATCTTGTATTTCGGCTTTTATTTTCATTCTTTCATGCAATGAGGGATCGGAGCGAGTTTTTGCCCTTGTTGACTATAGAGGGCGCAATCACCGACTTGGTCCATCGCATCATTTCCGGTTTGTTCAACATCATTACTCAGTCTGCTGTAAAGTGTTATCCAGTTTTAATCCACAATGTCAAAATACTGTTCGCTAACACTTAGTGATTTACATAAGCAACTGAAATCACGCAACGCCAAAACAACTGGCAGGAAAAAGGATTTAATTGACAGGTAAGATATGGATATTTTTAGTTAAAAGTATCGTCGTATTGTTATGATCAGCGACCAATTCTCGCCAAGTACCAACTGTTTTTAACTTGCGTGGAACGTGCTAAAAACGTGCACACTTTCAAAGATTTTTCATACACAAGACGCATTTTTGATGGTCGAGCCAAAAGGAACAGTAATTTCTCTGAGAAATATGAAAATATCAGGTAAAGTAAAACGAGTTGGCGAGAATTGGTCAGTATAGATCTAGCCTAATGTTTAGTAATATACCGGCGTTTATGGCGTTCACATAAATTAAATCCCATTTGAGTACATCGTGGATATTTTATTTTTAACACGTAGACGTGCCGTAGTATACAAAAACACGAACAATTCCGGATTACAGTTTCACTACCGAGGTACATGTAGTATTATCTGACGAGAATTTATTGCTAAAATCTTTAAATCATAAATAATTTGATAATTGGTTTTAAAATGGTTTAGTAAGTAGTAGTATGTGGTATTATAGGGTATATAGTTTGGCGTACTTCAATACGCCCGTGTATAATGTATGCATTTGATCTACGGTACTTTATTTGAAGACTGGAATGATGATTTTGGAAGGAAAGATCAACAGACTCCAGAATTTAACATGGAATTACCTAATTTAACTGATTATCTCGACTTGACTAGTGACAGAAAACTTGCCCCTACCAACATGGAGAAAATTTCAGTGTACTTGAAAAAAATGACAAAGCCATGGAGACTAACTCCATCAATCTTTGGAAACAGAAGTACTTGTGTTATCTCAGACTGTGTTGTACAGAGTATTACCATTATGTAAGAAGTGCATGCAGAGCAGAGATGTGTTATGTACATTGTGGATATTTCTTTTGAGAAAGATGGACATGTTCATGAAACACAATGTGAATGTGCAGCAGGGATGGGACCCAATGCAAATTGCAAACATGTTTGTGCTGTGCTATATGCATGGCATATGTTTACAGCGAAGAAAACCATAATAACGGAGCAGACATGCACTCAGAAACTGCAAACATTTCACCATGCACCTCAGTACAAGGGATCAGCAGTGAAAGCTAGAGACATAGTCATGGGAGGTTGTGGTGACTTTTCAAATGTATCATTTGATCCACAACCAGGGGAATGCTGGCATATAGTGACTGCCTCAGAAACATTTGCGTGAATTTCAAAGGAATATCATCCATGCCCATTTTTCAGTTGTTTCAGCCAGCAAATAATTTAGCTGTTGCACATGACCATGACTATTTAAAGGACACACCCGAGGATACTTTCTTACAATCCGTTAATGTAAGCAAGATCAATGAGAAGGAGAGAATGTAGGTGGAAGTTTCAACCAGGGGACAGAACAAGAATGGAACATGGCAATATGAAAGACTGAAAAGAATACAATCCTCACATTATGGTCGTATTTGCAAGGCAACAGAAAGGAGTGATATGAAAAAAATAGCATCTGCTCTAATTGAAAACAGAAAAATAAAATCAGAAGTCATTGCCCATGGATTGAAATATGAGAAAAAGGCAATAACAAGTATGAAAATGAAAAAGGTGTTACTGTAAAAGACTGTGGTATATATGTGTGCAGGGAATACCCTTTTCTCGGTTCCTCGCCTGATGGCATCCTGGATAAAAACCTTAATTTGTGAAGTGTCCTTTCTTTGCAAAAAACAAGCCTATCAATGGTACCACAGTTCCGTATTTGAAATCAATCGATGTCAATTTTTTCTTGGATAGTAAACATCACTATTATTACCAAATTCAAGGACAGTTTTTGTGCTCGTAGTATTCTGCATGTGACCTTATTGTGTACACATTAACTGACAAACAATATATCAGGATTGAAAATTTATTTCAGGAATGATTGAGAAGTTGAAATCTTTTTACACGTGTTACTTTTAACCAACCCTCTAAAAAAATGTTTTACAAGCCTCTGTGCCAGTAGTACATGTCTTCTCATAAACTACCAGTATGTGAAATTACTCGAGAGCAACCACAATTCGTTCTTGATACTGAACAGAAAACGAAAACACTGTAAATAATTTTGAACATAGCAAATTTAATAAAAGTTTAAAACTGAAAATTCAATGTAATTCTTTCTATTACAATAGTTGGTAAGGAACTTTGTACATTAAAGTCTCTTGATCAAACACCTGCAGTACATGCACTTGATGATGAAATACATGTATATGCTTATATTGTGTCTGTATACAGTGATCACCAGAATTTTGATTTACAAGTGTTTGTACTGCTTTCGACATCTAAGCAGTATTTGGAATAATATAGTTCCTAAAATTGCACAACATGTAGCAAACAAAAATTATTTCAGTTGAAAGTTTTGTTTCTGTTGTGCAGGCATGGGTTCAATCAATATTTTGTATGTTTTTGCTAATCCTATTAGTCTCTCAATATTGTTTCATCTTGGGGTTCCAGCAACTTATGCTAGAGGATCTAGCCCAAAGATTAAGAGAGACACGGTCTAGGTTTAGTCTTTATTCAGCCATCTTTTGGAACTCAAAAGGTGAAGGTCAAAGTACCGCATGCTTATGCATATGCTTGTACTAAACATAAGTACAAGCTAAAGTACAACATTGTCACATCTCCCTTTTTAAGATAAATTGAAAATTATATAAATCCAATAAAGTTCATTATTATACTTTAACTTAAAACATGTTAGGCTGTTTTGTACACACAAAATAAAACAACGGTTACAAGGATGAAGTACTTGTTATACCACACCAAAGAGTGATTAGAATAATCACTGCTATACATAGCTATTTCTGTACAAATTTGATACTTTCAGCATTTCATTACTTTTTTAAATTTAAATACCTAGTGATTGGCTATCAGGATACTTATTTCGTCAAACACCACTCTAATTCTACACATAAATATACTGAAGTTGATATAAAAAACATGCTGGAATTTCTAATAGACAATATATTTGTAATGTTCGGAGACAAGGTCTTTCAACAAACTGTCGGCATTCCTATGGGAACCAATTGTGCTCCTTTATTGGATGACCTGTTCCTTTATTCATACGAAGCAGACTTCATTCAGAAACTGCTGAATCAAAAGAAGGAAAAGTTAGCGGTGTCCTTTAATTTGACATTTAGATATATCGACGACGTTTTGTCAATTAATAATGACAATTTTCATACATATGTCAATGCTATATATCCCAGCGAACTAGAAATTAAAGAAACAATACAAGTCGATCGAAAACGAGATATATACGTGTATAAGCAAAAGCAAAAAATGCATATTTGCAAGAGTCATGTCTTACTTCAAATTACTGGAAATACAGGAACGTTGCCTGTAACTAATTTCAATTAATTGTTTAATTCGTTTTTATGACAGTTTGTTATATTGTTATAGCGCAGTTGGCTGAAGGGTTACAACAAAGTTAGTTCAGAGTTTTCCACGAACTCTAAAGAAAACAAAGAATTTCGTTAATTTTTATTTACACAACTTATTTACTATTTGTTTGATAAAAATGTAACAATTGATTTCCGTTTAAATGATATTGATCACTTCGTTGTACATATTTTAGACGGTTTCATTTTCGCCATTTTAATAGGGCGACCAAAATTTCAAAACTTACACAATAGACAAAATATCCGAATTAACGATAGTGAGCTGTATACAGGATGTGATATACAAAAAAGGGATTACAGACATGTTGAGATAAAAACAACGACACCTCTAATATAGTAAAACTCGATATGTGGCCAAACTCGTTATACCGTCAGAATTCAGGAAAACAAAATTTGGCGGCATATCGGCAGTAATATATATATATATATATATATATATATATATATATATATATATATATATATATATATAGGCGATAGTTCTGTCGACACAAATTCATTAGTTGAGTTCAAATTTTAATAGATATATTTCTTAAAGTCAAAGTAGCTTCAAGGCCAAATTATAATTTTAAATACGTTTCCAAATTCGTCTTAGAGTACCCACAGTAAAATGAATATATTAGCTACTAAGAGGTTTAGAATATGAATTTAAATTTTTATCTGAATATAATATTCTGCATATGACATATTTCACGGATGCTCGTGTTACATGAACGGGGTATCTCGCAAATGTGTCCACACTAATGTTGCACAAAAGTGTAAAGGGAAATTATTCTTTTGGTAGTGTTACTATTCTTCGATAAAAAATAATCAATAATTATTTTAAAAATGCTTACGACCAGTGTTTCTTTAGCCATTGACGGTGACCATTTGCAAAGAGCGAACTGCGTTCTAGGTAAATGTGCGTGGATGTAATAAAACACCGTTAGTATCATTGCTAGTGTTACGAAGTTTGAAGACAGAATTATTATTGAACATTAGCAATTAAAAACTGCCATGTAAACTTCTCTCTGACATACTTAACTTTGAATCGACTGTAGCGATTTCAGAATTGCACACTCGTACTGCTTATGTTTAAATAATATCCCCAGCTCCCCACGCATGACAAAATTGCTAATGCTACGCATGAGAAAACTGCCATTGTGGCCTCATTGATATAATTTATATATATATATATATATATATATATATATATATATATATATATATATACGTGTGTGTGTAAAAGCTTAAAAACAGATAAATACGTGTATACGCAAAAGCTTAAAATGCAGATTTTCAAATTTTATACAAAACTTTCGTGCACATGTTAATTACATGAGAGAGAGAGACTTGTCACAAAAATAAATTTACTTGGGATTGATCTGCTTCTGAAATTTCAATAGAAATGTGTCCAACAAGCAAGGCAACGGAAAATGCTACCGTTTCGTTCTTCAAGAGCCTTTCATATAAAGTGAATGTTTGTTTTGGTTTTCTTCTTGCTGTTTTTATTGATGATGTCCGAGGCCCCGTATCACTTTAGATGTGGCTCGATAACGAATCCTTATTATATATGTAAAACACCAAAGCAAATATTTCACATTTCACTGTTATCCTTTCAATTTAAGAAAAAGAATTGAAAAGAAAAGAAAATAGAATTTCAAAAACTAAAATACGTGTTTTGCATAAAATTATTTATTTTATAACTATATTATCAGAAGTTTAAACAATTATGTATATCCCTTGTCATATTTACAGGGGACGGTCTATCTTACCTCAATAGTTTCGGCTTCAATGTGACAGAAAACGGATGGGGTGGATGGTGGAATGATGAAAACTGTGCGGGAACCAACTTGAATGGTAATAAAGGAAGTAATGTGTTAAAGTGGTCAGATGGTTGTGATGACAGCATTGCTACATCTGTTATGAATATTTCATGTACGCAAATGATGATACGAAGAAACGCTAGAAAATAGATTTTTCTGACCTAGAATTCAATTAGGTTTATAACGTGTAACTTATAGTCCATTCATCGGAATGTTATCATCAAATGTATAAGCTGTAAACGACCTTTCGGAGTTCACATTTCACATTACCGTAATATTAAATATGTGTTTGCTTCAGGTAATACATACTTATAGCTATGTACTATCGATCGCTTTAGGGGAATAAACAGGTCAGGTACGCCCCACCCTCAGATTAATTAACAACGAACACAGGCTCGGATGTTGTGTCCAGTTCAGATACTACAAGAAATAAGAGTACTCTAAGTCAGTTAGCTAGTATTATATAATTTGCCATATAATCTGATCCTACCCCATTTATACACATAGGACTACTTTTTATTATGATAGATGTTATCATCAAATGTATAATGTGCTGTAACGACTTTTCTTCTACAATCATATCGTTCCCTTATTCGATCAAAATTAGACTACGGATGTATAGTGTATGGCTCTGCTCGTCATTCCTACTTAAAGATACTTGATACCGTTCATCATCAGGGTTTGCGTCTTGCTCTTGGTTTTTAGAACATCGCCAATAGATAGTTTATATGTAGAAGCTGGGGAATTACCCCTAGAACAACGTCGGATTAAACTAACGTTACAGTATATTACAAAATTAAAGTCGGATACTAACAATCCGGCATACGACTGTGTCTTTCATCCATTATATCAGCAAATGTACGAACATCGTACAAAAACTATTGCTCCACTTGGCATTAGTCATATTGACTGCGACTTATAAGTACACTAAAGACCTAAATATATACACAACACCAGAACTAACCAAACCAAATGTCGACTTGTCTCTGAACAAAAGTAAAAAAATCCGAATCAAAAACCCAATAGAATTAAAAGAAACAATATTTTGGAATTGAAAGAAACTTAAGACAACAACAACTTTTTACCTATATTCACTGATGGATCTCTCAACCAACGTTTCAGCTTACTATTATTAACTTTGAAAATTCTCAATACAAAATGCCGCATAATGCCTCTATTTTTGACACAGCTAACTGCATTAAATTATATAAATCTAAAAGCAATTACAAAATGTGTTATTTACTCAATTCTTTTCTGGTTTGAAAAATAGAAATTGTAAATCTTTCTAATAACATAATTTTTGAATTAATAGAGACAGTACATTACCTGACATATACAGAGATAATCTTTTGTTGGATTCCTAGTCACATCGGCATAAAAGGAAATGTGCTAAATGAAATGAGAAATTTAAAGTTGAAATCCGTTACTGGTATAGACGTACATGACCGCAACATTTCAGCAACATTGGACCAACAAACTGAAAATAAATTACATGAAATAAATACAAATTTTATTAATAATTCACCAGTCTTCACTACAAATAGAAAAGATAGGTACTCTGACCAGACTTCGTATTGGTCATAGTAACCTTACACATAAATATTTATTATTGAAAGAAGAGCCACCGGAATGTATAAGTGACTAACAATTAAATATTTTAACTGAATGTGATTTTTAAATCTGCTCGTGAGAAATATACTCAAGACAGATTTAAATCCTTTTTAATAACGTCGCCGACATCATTTTAGAATATCTATTGATTATATTCCAAAATTTGAAATATCTAATTAATATTTTATCAATTCACCAAAACTTGTTTTGTCTTTTACCAAATGTGTAGTGTCAAAAGTTTTAAAGAGAATAAACTTACTATGTTTTTACTTAAATAAATAATTTTATACGAATCGCCACGATATAACTGAGATATCGTTGAAAGTGGCGTTAAACAAAAACAAACAAACAAACAAATATAACCGTCATAGTAAATATAATGTGTTTGTTTCAAGTTCATGTGCTATCTACAATTACCAATCTTTTTAGGGCCATAAACATGGCAGGTAAGGCCCACCGTCTGATCAAGTAATAAAGAACACAGACCCAGATGTTGTGTCCGTACCTTATAAACTACAATAAATTTGAGTACTCTATGTCAGTTAGCTAGTATACAATGATTTGACAAATAATGTTGTTTTATCTTGAATTCGTGTTGTCTTAACTTTTGGGAAAATAATGACCGAATGTAGAATTCAACTTAATATATATAGAAAAGTCTAGGAATGTCAATGACATAAATAATTGAAATTTCTGTATGACGTCATGGGTTATATTACATGTCTTTATATTCAATTAAAGTAGTACTGTCTGTATTTTTGTAGTATTAATAAAACGCTTTAAGTGATATATATATATTTGTTGATTATTTCTTAGAATCTTAAACCTTTTCCTAATTAACGCCCCAAACATACAAGAATTTCACATACTGCATGAAGCCGATTAGTATCCCTCATTGGCTGATATATTCCTTTATTTTTACGAAAAAGTGAAGCCTGTGCCAAAACAAGTAAGAACTAGCGGTGGTAATTAATTTGACGTTTAGATACATCGACGACTGACAATTGTCAATGCGAGGGATCTCAACTAACCAGTAATTAAAGACACAACAGGATCAAACATACATTTCATACTTGAACTAGCAGTGCGTGTGACACGCCAACAGTACAGGGATAGCTTACTCCTGCATGTAGAGATGCTAGAGTTCCGGAATTTTAATACCCATCCGGAATCTTTCCGGATTTTGATTACTATTCCGGTTTTTAGTACGATCCCATATCGTTCAATTTCGGTAATTAGGCGCAATTTCGAGGTTTACCTGACGACATTTGCTATCTGTATTTTCATTCGATGACAGCATTTGAATTGACTAATCAGCATCAACGTTACATTGACTCATTGTCAAAGCGAGGTTGTTTACGAACACATGGTGATTGTAAAAGATTTAACTGTAAAAATGAGCGTTTTGGATCGTTCCGCTGATAATAAGAGGATCGACGAAGGAATAAGACATAAGTTTCGGTGGTCATGGTTGGAGAATAAGGACAACATGGGCATATTCGTCCGTAAGATCGATGTAAAGGGCCAATGTTTATGTATTGTTTGTAATGATCATATCAGGTATGGTACCGATCTGACAAAAACGATCTGATGACGCACGCTAAATCTAAAAAGCATATTGCAAATACGAATGCTAAAAATAACAATCAGACTCTTCCGGCTTCATTTTTTCAGCCTTCTTTAGAAAATAACGCTAGTACTGCAAATAGATCCAGTAATACTAACTTTGGTATTGGTGATGGGTGTAAAGCTATACCATATGGGCTGCCCCTAATGTTCATGATTATGCGAAGTGCTCAGGTGCTGTTAAACCTGACATACCAAATGTCAGTTTTCTAGACAGAAAATCAAATCAAGAAGCACTGCTGGTAAGTTTTGTTGCTTAACATAGCCTGCCTCTTAGCATAACTCCTCATATACTCGAGCTTGCTAAACAAATGGCTAAAGATCCTAAAGCACTGGAATCATTATCTGTCGGGCGACAGTGTGCTACCTACAAATTAAAGGAAGGTTTGAATATTGTATTGCGTAAAAGGCTTGTGTGTGACCTTCAGAATTCACCATTTTCAATAAACAAGTACTGCTAATAATAATGAAAAAGTTTTGAGTATTTTAGTATCTTATTTTTCTGAGGAACAAAATAAATGTGTTGTCAAACATTATGCTTCTGTTTGAATGATAGTTGTGAATGCAGAAACGGTTTATAACACTGTGGTTGACCTGCTGAGAAAGGATGAAATTCCATTAGAAAATATAGTCTCATCATTATCTGACTCTGCAAATTATATGAGAGGCAACATTTCGAGATTTGAAACAAGATTACGCAATGCTGTCCCACATTTACTAGATATCGATGGTGATATTTGCCACCATGTACACAATGTAACCCGCAAATTCTGCAGCCATTTTGATGGCTTCATCGAGTGTTTAAACGATGACTTACACTCGGACTTTAAGTGGAGTCCAGACTTGAGACAGTTTTTGAAAGAACTTTGTTTGATCATGGGATGCAGATTCCATGTTCCACCCCAGAGAGTGTCACATAGATGGTTATCCATGTTTGATGTCACCACAACCAACAAGGAACTTTTTGATGTGCTGACTGTTTTTTACTTTGCCTGGGTAGACAAAGATTGTAAAGAAGCCTATTTTGATCTGTATAAAGAAAAAATAAAAGGTCTTTCAAAGGAAAGTAGAAGGAGATTATTTCAAATAACTGGCGAACTTCGCAAGAAAAAACTTACAAAAGAAGGTATGGAAAGAAAAAAGAGATTAGTTGACAAAGTGTTTTATAAGCGGGATAAGACATTGCTTCTTGTTAGTTTCTATTTAAGTGTTTTACCATTATTCAAATCATTTGTCTTGACATTTGAATCAAAAGAACCATCAGCACATAAATTTCATGATGAGCTTTATTCTGTCACAACCCACTTTTTGTGTTGTTTTATAAAACCAGAAATAATGACATCATTATCATCTAAGAGACTTCTAAAGCTGGACCTTAAGTGTAATTTACACCAATTACCACTGTCCCAAATATATGTTGATGCAGAGACAGAAAAACTCTTGATATGCTTAGAGTCCAGTGTAGTTCATTCTTTTCTAAATGTGCTGTTAGCGTATGTTGATGCAGGTTGCTACATGCAAAAAAAGTTTCCTTTGCAAAATTCTCTCTTTAGGCATCTGTCTGCCGTAGATCCCAAGGCTATTGGACATAGCACTACTCATGGTGCTCTTAAGGAACTTCGAAAATACTTTCCAACATTTTTAAAAGAGGAAGACCAATACCTGAAAGAGATTTCCAAATTACAAGTAGACCCAAACTTACCTGACACTTTTACATATCCACGTTTAGATTTGTGGTGGGCTCAGCTATTTGACAGATATCCAGCCATTGCAAAAGTAATCAAAGCAGTGTTAAGTATATTTACAGGACCACGTATCGAACAAAGTTTTAGTGTGATGAATGATATCATAAACCCTAAGTCCAACAGAATGTTGATTGATACCTTTTCTGCTATTCAAACAGTAAAATATGACTTAAGAGCCAGACAAAAAACTTCCCTTGAATTATACAAAAGGGAGGACAAGTTCAAATCACCAATAGATACTGGAATGTGCTATTTCATGCAGACTGCACATGGAAGATACCAGAAGAAAAGAAAGGCAGAGACTCAAAAAGCTAATGATCAAAAGAAAAGACTGAAAATTTCACAAGCAAAAACACTCCCAAGTCGAAAAAACATTCACAAAATTGCTACTGCCCAAAAAGATGCATAATTGCAAGAAATAGGTTGGCCTCCAGAAAACAAACCAACAAGCAATAACATCATTTCATATGGTATAGTATTACATGTATTTGATTGTCCTTTTTGTTTTATTTTTTTTTTTAGTTAGTATTCATGTTCATCTTTTCTCTGAATAGAACCAGCCTTTGTATGTAAATGTATATTATTTAGATTGCAATAACATTTGTAGATCTATAGTGTATTATCACATTAATTATTACTAACATGTCACATTAAGACTAATACATGTACATTGATATGCATATTCTAATATGGTTTGAATTGCAGCTGGGGTATCTCAAACTGGTGGTGGTTTGCACCATTTTTAGAAAGAATATGAAATCAATATTAAATTACACATGAGAAAACCATTATTTTTAAGTCCTTTGACATAGTCAAAAACACTACTAAACATGCAGTCTATCAACAGGGGGTGTGGTGGAGGACCCCGACCTTTGTTGGATGAGTTAGTAATTTCAGGAATTTTTCAGATAGCCCACTAGCATCTCTATGCATGACACCTGATCCCACCTTTGGATGTCCAGCGGTACGTGTTTGTCCTTGTATTTACAAGATTTGTATCTGTATCCTGGCGATTCATTCTTTGGAATGTGATATTTCCTTTATTTCGAACTGCATGATGTCTATTAATGATGTAAGAATGACCCCCCCTTTATACAACACATTTGTTCTGGTTTCCGATGATCCTAGTTATTTATTCAAAATCATTTAAAGCAGTATCGACTGAACTGATTTGCTGATACAGCGAAGAATAGCAATAATGAAAGTAACTGCATAGGAATTTGTGTGCAATAGAAATTAAATACAGTATTGGTAAAAGATTCCATTCCGTTGCCCGAGTGTATGAAGGGAGATAGATATTAAAGGAGAGATCAAGAGGCAAGACATACACGAATTTTCAATATAGTTAAGATGCAAATGTCTGGAAAACCAATGCAACCAATCAATATCAAAGTAAATGATTATCAACATCTACAAACAAACCATTTTGACATGCTAGTTTCTCGTACTATACTTCTCCCTTTATAGATATTATCTACTTAATTTAATGCTTTCGTTTCACTCACGGCGGAGTATTATCATTATTATTCTCATATTGTGTGCAAAAGCAAGATCTTCTTAACTGATATCCGTTGTTAATGACGTAAGTTTTGTTTTCTACACCAATGAAACAGAACGGCGTTTGTGTTTTGTTTTATTAAAATATAAAAAATCTCAGATACCAAAGTATAAATCAATAGAATATCCAGGGCATAGATATAGATCCGGTAAAAATGGACAAACACGGACCTCTGGAAACCCAAGAGGTGGGATCAGGTGCCATGGAGGAGTAAGCATCCCCTGTCGACCGGTCACACCCGCCGTGAGTCCACAGTCAAGTCCAATGGAACACGTCAGGAGTGTATCCTCGTCACAATTGGTACAGACGTTTCAACAACCGCCAACGAAAAGGCAACTCAACATTTCACGTGGTGAAACACAGTAGTCGCAAACAAGACTATGTTACATGTCAATGGATACAACTGCCAACTTATTCTGACCTTGTAAATATCAGAGACAGTGTTCAGTTTTCTGTGCTGGTTATAATCCAAACAAATATGAACAAATATAGCATTTAAAGTACGATAAAATCCCAATAACCCGGACGAGTTTACATTTAATGTAATGTATTACAACGACATTGAAATGACACTGGTAAGAGTTATCGTTCTTACTTGTAACAATATCTACGGTTTGATTTGATTTGATTTTTTATTTAACGCCATAATCAACAATCTTTCAGTCATATGATGGCGTCCAGTTTTTATTGGTGGATGAGAAACCCCGGTTACCCGGGTAAAGACCACCGACCTTCCGCAAGAAAACTGTCAAACTTCCCCACTTAATTCGAAATGACCCTAGCGGGATTCGAACCAGAGGTGAGAGGCCTTGTGATTTAAAGCGCAATGCTCTAACCACTCGGCCACGGAGGCCCCAACAATATCTACGGCTATCCAGTACAATCCATATAAACTAACGGGGTTAACAGTCTTGTGAACCGTTTCTGGACCTGGATGAGTATAAGAGGTTTGATTTTAGGTAATAAAGTATAACATTAAAATTACACTGACTTGAGTAATCATCATTCCTACTTGTCACCGTTCATAAACGAGTATCAAGTGTGGAATAAAACGTATTTACAGTATCAAAACATACGACTTATCTACTCCTTACAGAACAATCCTACATAAAAATGAAAAAAGATACTTTTTAGCATCATAGACAACTGCTTTTTTTCCACTTAAGAAAGTACCCGAAAATTTAAATATCTAGTCATTGGTACATATTTTGTCCAACACCTCTCTGATTCTACAAAAAAATACACGGACGTTGATGCTGGAATTTCTAATAGACAAGAAATTTGTGATGTTCGGAGACGTGAACTTTCAACAAACTGTCGGCATTCCTATGGGAATCAATTGAGCTCCTTTATTGGTTGACTAGTTCCTTTCTTCATACGAAGCACACCTCATTCAGAAACTGTTGAATCAAAAGAAGAACAAGTTGGCGGTGTCCTTTAATTTGACATTTAGATATATCGACGATGTTTTTTTTTTCAATTAATAATGACAATTTTCATACATATGTCAATGCAATATATCCCAGCGAACTACAAAGTAAAAATGAAGAAGTACTCATTAATAATCGAAGCTCATGTTTATTAGAACACGACGAATTATATGTGCAACGGTCTCAACACGAAGAACAATTGCGAATCCCAAACGGGATAGGACCAGGTGTCCGGGAGGAGTCATCATCCTCTGCAAGTGAGCTATTGCTATAGCCAAAGATCCGGCGTTCATCTGTTAACTTTTACATATAAACATCTCTTCTCAAGAACCGGCGGACCAATTTTAACCAACCTTGCATATATGAAGTCGCATAAAGTTGCGAATGAAAAAGAGATAGGGCCAATAGGGGCCCTAAAGGACCAAAACTTGGTACATCTTTAAAAATCGTCATCCCATGAACCAATACTGAGATAAGTTTCAAATTTTGTATGCATGATTGTTAAGTCAATATCTACAAAGTTTGCGAAGGAAAATGAAATATGTCTATAAACAAGCCACTAGACTTCAGTAACACAGGGTATATGTTTAATAATTTAAAAATGATCGACTTTTTGTATACAAAGATATATGAGAAAGTTGTTAGGAATTATAGGATCATTTTGACGAAATTGCAAGGTCATGGGGTCAAAGTCACAGACACCTAACTAAACGGAAAATATTATTTTCATGAACATTTTTCAACATTTTTGACTACTTCTCCAGAACCATCATGTCAATTACCTTGAAAAGTATGAGAGAGAAAGAGAAGAAGCAAAAATTCTACTGTTGTTGCACATTATCTATCTATGAACGATCTATAAAATATCGGCAAGGCAAGTCTACCCTTATGCATGTTAATTCTCCATTTTAATGAATTTTCCAAGCTTTTGGTTGCTTTTCAGTATATTGTCTGTAAAATACATTTCACTCAGGTGATTATTAAAGCCCCTAATGATCCTACTGTTTTTCATGTTTATGAGCCATTTTATCTTTCACACATTTTTGTTTTCTGCAATGTTGACCAATTAACTGACATAAGGGTAGACTTGCCTTGCAGATATTCTTGTAGATCTTTCAAGATAATGTGCAACAACAGTAGACATCAAGCGAAATTCATTTAAAAGGGAAAGTAACTTTCACAAGGATAACGTGTTTTGTAGATCTTTGTGGTGATCACTGGTAAATAGTGAAAAACACATCACAAAACATGAAAATATCTTCCAATAAGGGTTAACCTGACAACTGAACATGTTTGCTTCTTCCTCTTTCTATCTAGATATAGATATATCGACGACGTTTTGTCAGTTAATAATGACAATTTTCATACATATGTCAATGCGATATATCCCAGGGAACTAGAAATTAAAGATACAACAGAATCAAGCACACACGCTTCATACTTAGACATTTTACTTAATATAGACACAGACGGTAAATTAGCAACTACGCTATACGACAAACGCGACGATTTCGGCTTTCCCATCTTAAATGTTACATATTTAAGTAGTAATATCCCTCAGTCACCCGCATATGGAGTTTATATTTCACAAATGATCCGATATGCCAGGGCGTGAACAACATATGAAGATTTCATATACAGAGGTAAACTACTCACTGACAAATTATTCACACAGGGATATCGAAAACCGCGTTTAATGCCAACGTTCCGCAAATTTTACGGTCGGTATAATAGGCTTGTTTGCGACTACTCTGTTTCACTAAGTGATATGTTTTCGTTGGCGGTTGTTAAGACGTCTGTACCAATTGTGACGAGGATACACTCCTCACGTGTTTCATTGGAGTTGACTGTGGACTCACGGCGGGTGTGACCGGTCGACAGGGGATGCTTACTCCTCCATGGCACCTGATCCCACCTCTTGGTTTCCAGAGGTCCGTGTTTGTCCATTTTTACCGGATTTGTATCTATGTCCTGGACATTCTATTGATTTAAACTTTGGTATCTGATTTTTTTTACATCTATCTATCATACTTTTCAAGACCGTAGGACAAAACTGTCAAAAGCATGAGAAATAACTCCATTAAGGGTTGACTTGACAATTTTGGCTCAATTGACTTTTTGTAGATCTTTGCGTACTGAACATTTTCTTTCTATCTATTATACTTTTCAAGATAATGTCAATAAACTTAAAAAAACATGAAAAATTTACTTAAAAGGAGCAAATAACTCCCATAAGGAGCCCTATTCACTGTTTGTAGAATGCTGAAAATTTATTACTTTCTCTCTATCTATTATACTTTTCAAGATAATAGGACTAAACGGCCAAAAACATGAATAATCCACTAAAAAGGGAAGTAACTCCCAAACGGGGTGACCTCACAATTACGGCCCTATGACTTTTTTGTAGATCTTTGCATGCCCAAAAATTTTGCTTCCATTTTTACTCTACCTATTATACTTTTCAAAATAATGTCGAAAAACATGGAAAATCCACTTAAAAGGGGAACACTCCCATAAGAGGCAACATGACAATGTCGCCCTTATTGACTTTTTGTAGATCTTTGAATGCTGAACATTTTTGCTTTTTCACTTTTCTATAATTGTTATACTTTGCAAGATAATGCCAAATACATCCAAAAACTCCACTTAAAAGGGCAACCTGACAATTTTGGCCTCTTGATTTTTTGTAGTTCTTTGCATGCTGAACATATTTGATTCTTTCACTTTTACTGTAGCTATTATACTTCTCAAGATAATGTTAAAAAAAAATCCAGAAGCATGAAAAATCCACTTAAAAGGAGAAACAACTCCTATAAAGGGATGACCTGACAGTTTTGGCCTTATTGACTTTTTTGTAGATCTATGCGTGCTGAACAGTTTTGCTTCTTCCACTTTTACTGTAGCTATTATTCTTTTTCAAGATAACGTCAAAAAACATCCAAAACATAAATAATCCACTTAAAAGGGGAATAAACTCCCATAAGGGGTGACGCGATAATTTTGGCCTGACTTTTTTGTAGATCATTGAATGCTGAACATTTTTGCTTCTTTCACTTTTATTCTAGAAATTATTTTTGAAGATAATGTCAAAAAACACCAAAAAACATGAAAAATCAAACAGGGGAAATAACTAACATAAGGGACGACCAGACAATTTCCACCAAATTGAAATATTTGTAGATGTTTTGCAAGCCGCTCATTTTAGGGTAACGGTTTTTTCTCTAGCTTTAGTAATTTTGGAGATACATGTATTAAATTTAAAAAAAAATGCAAATGCATTCGTTTAATTTTTAGCCATGAAAACCATGTTTGGTCCTAGCCCCCTTATCACCCACAAGCGTAATGCGGCTTTACATAATTATACTTTCTGTCAAGTTTGGTTCAAATCGAAACAATGGTTCTGGAGGAGTAGTCAAAAATGTTGAAATTTTTACACAAAAAGAACATATTTTCCGTTTACTTTGGTGTCTGTGACCTTGACCTTTGACCCCATGACCTTGAAAGTTTGTCAAAATGATCCTTAGATAATTCCTAACAACTTTCTCGTATATCTTTGTATACAAAAAGTTGATCAATTTTGAGTTATTTAATAATTTGTTGTACAACTGTACCCTGCATTACTGAAGCGCTCCTAGTGGCTCGTTTATCAACAAATTTCATTTTCATTCGCAGATTGTAGATATTGACTTAACAATCATGCATACAAAATTTTAAAGTCATCTGATCATTGATCCGTTCATCGAACTAAAAGGTTTCCATGGAACATTTGCGACGGGTGTGGCATGCCAGCAAAAGACGCTTACTCCTTCCTGACACCTGGTCTTATCCCGTTTGGGATTCGTAATTGTTCTTCATGTTGAGACCATTTGCACATCTAATTCGTCGTGTTATAATGGACTTGAGTTTTGATCATTGATTGGTACTTCATTAGAAGATTTTGAAAGATGTACTTTTTTGTTACTTTTTGACCACTTTTAGATCCCCCATGGGAGCTAGCCCCTTTTCATTCGCAAACTTTATGCGGTTTCCCATGTGGATGATACATGCCAAGTTTGGTGAAATTGGTCCACTGGTTTTTAAGAAGTTGAAAATGTGTAAATGTTAACGACATACCACAACAGACAATAGACGATTACAATAGGTCACCCTGAGCCTTTGTCTCAGATGACCTAAAACGTCAATAGGGTTGAAATTGTCAGGTTGCCCTTTATGAGAGTTATTTCCCTTTTTAAGTTTATTTTCATGTTTTTGGGTGTTTTTAGACATCTTAAATGGTATAATAGATAATGAGAAAGTGGAAGAAGCAAAAATGTTCAGCATCAAAGATCTACAAAAAGGTCAATAGTGCTGAAATTGTCAGAATTCACCTGATGGGATATTTTTCCCCTTTGAAGCGGATTTTTCATGTTTTTTGACATTATCTTGAACAGTATACATGGCTAGAGTTAAAGTGAAAGAAACGACAGACAGAAGACGATCGTAATTTTGTCTCAGATGACCTTAAAAGTCAATAGGGCCGAAATTGTCAAGTTGCCCCTTATGGGAGTTATTTCCCTTTTAAAATGTATTTTTCATGTTTTTGGATGTTTTTTGACATTATCTTCAAAAGTATAATAGATAGTAAGAAAGTGGAAGAAGGAAAAAATGATCAGCACGTAAATATCTACAAAAAAGTCAATAAAGCCGAAATTGTCGGGTCACCCCTTATGGAAATTATTTTACCTTTAAGATGATTTTTCATGCTTTTGGATGTTTATTGACTTTATCTTGAGAAGTATAATGGACAGAGAGAAAGTGAAACAAGAGGCTCTCAAGAGCCTGTATCGCTCACCTGGTTATTTGCTTGAGAAGATCAGACGAACCGAGCAATTTTTCTAAAGGACCTTCCATACATAAATCCTGTAAAGTTTGGTTGAATTTGCTTCAGTGGTTTCAGAGGAGAAAAGGAAAATGTGATTTTCCCATAGGGTCCAATGATAAACTAAGCCCAGCCCTGGCGGCCATGGTTTTGACAGATCGGAACGAAATGAGCAATCTTTGTAAAGGACCTTCAATACATCATTCTTCTAAAGTTTGGTTATATTTGCTTCAGCGTTTTCAGAGGAGAAGATGAAAATGTAATTTTCCCACAGGATCCAATGTTCTTCTTCCAAGTCAGGAACCGGATTCATGAATGAATGAATAAGGTTCTGCGAAAACTTTGCAGTGTGTGCAGCACAGCAGTCTTCTTTTGGCTATATAATGTTAAACTAAGCCCCGTTCTAGTGGCCATGATTTTTGACAGATCAGAACAAAATGAGCAGTCTTTGTAAAGGACCTTGCATACATCATTCCTGTAAAGTTTGGTTAAATTTGTGTCAGTGGTTTCAGAGGAGAAGATGATTTTTCCTATAGGATCCAATGTTAAACTAAGCCTCGCCATAACGGCCATGTTTGTTGACGCAAAGTGATTTCAAAAGCCAGGTGAGCTAAAAATGGCGGTCAAGGAACAATTTTCAACAACGGTTTTGAAGTCGCAACATCAATATCTATTTGGAAACCAAATTTCATTGAAATCAAACAATGTTGAATTTTCCCGCTTTTTGTCGGCCATTTTGAAAATGGCGGTCAACAAAAAATTTTCAACACCGGTTTTGAAGTCGCCACATCATGGCAAACATTTCATCAATTTTACATTCGACCTCTATCTTTCATAGTTTTGGAGTTAGAAGACGAAAAACATAAAAATTGAAAAAATTCTGTGAAAAAGGGCAATAACTCCTACACAGGTTTTTGATTGTCTTCAAATTTTCAGGGTGGGTAGATCTTGATATGCTGAACATTTTTCCAATTTACACTTGACCTCTATCTGCTACATTTTTGGAAATAAAAAATTAAAAATGCCAAAATTTTGAAAATTTTACAAAAAAAAAGGGCTATAACTCCGGGATGAGTTTTCCGATTTTCTTCAAAATTGCATGGCAGGTAGATCTTTTGATATCTGTAATGGTTTTGGAGTTATTGGCCAAAAACTGCAATTTACCCCCTATGTTCTATTTTTAGCAACAGCGGCCATGTTGTTTGACCTGCGACATAGAAAATAACAAATTTGAAACTAAATACCCTAGTGACGACTCAGTTCAAGTTTGGTTCAATTTGGCCCAGTGGTTTCAGAGGAGAAGATGTTTGAAAGTGAGTTAACGACGGACGGACGACGGACGCAAAGTGATTGCAATAGCTCACTAGGTGAGCTAAAAAGCAAACATGATCAGCATGCAAAGATCTACAAAAAAGTCAGTAGGGCTGAAATTGTCTGGTCACGCCTTATGATATAATTTCTAGAGTAAAAGTGAAGGCAAAATTGATCTGCACGCAAATATCTACAAAAAAAGTCAATCGGGTTGAAATTGTCAGGTCACCTCTTATGGGAGTTATTTCCCTTTTAAGCTGATTTTCATGTTTTTAGATGGTTATTGACATTATCTTGAAAAGTATAATAGCTAAAGTAAAAGAAGCAAAAATGATCGCGTAAAGATATACAAAATAGTCAAACGCCCGAAATTGTCAGGTCATCCCTTATGGCAGTTATTTTCCTATTCAGTTGATTTTTCATGTTTTTGGATGTTTGTTGGCATTATCTCGAGAACTATAATACATAGAGTGAAAGTAAAAGAAGCAAAAATGATCAGCATGCAAAGTTCTATACGTCAATAGGGCTGACATTGTCAGGTCACCCCTTATGGGAGTTGTTTCCCCTGTTAGATGAT
The DNA here is from genome assembly GCA_030159075.1 of Atrina japonica. Taxonomy (NCBI): domain Eukaryota; kingdom Metazoa; phylum Mollusca; class Bivalvia; order Pterioida; family Pinnidae; genus Atrina; species Atrina japonica. The sequence goes on along the minus strand of BROG01001437.1, from coordinate 34,151 downwards.
TTTTTCATGTTCCTGGACGTTTATTGACAGTATAATACCTATAGTAAAAGTACGCAAATCTCTACAAAAAAGTCAATAGGGCCGAAATTGTCAGGATGCCCCTTATCGGAGTTATTTCCCCTTTTAAGTGGATATTTCATGTTTTTGACATTATCTTGAAAAGTATAATAGAGAGAAAGTTAAAACAGCAAAAATTGTTCCTCATGTTCTACAAAAAAGTCAAAGGACCGAAATTGTCAGGTCAACCGTTATGATAGTAACTTTCCCTCTAAATGGATTTTTGATGTTTTTGAGAAGTATAATAGTTAGAGAGAAGCAAAATTGTACAGTATGCAAAGATCTGCGAAAAGTAACTGGGAATAAATTGTCAGCTTAACCCTTGTGAGGATAAATCTTGTGACAGTTAGTTCCCCTTTAAAATGGATTTTGCATCCTTTCTACTGTTGTTACACATTATCTTGAAAGATCTATAAAAATATCGGCAATGCAAGTCTACCCTATTGCGAGTTAATTATCTATTTCAATGAATTTTTCAAGCTTTTAGTTGCTTTTCAGTGTATTGTCAGTAAAATACATTTCACTCAGGTGATTATTAAGGCCCCAAAATGAGCATACTGTTTTTTTGTTTATTAGCCATTTTGTCTTTTACACATTTTTTATGTGTTCTGAAATGTTGACCAATTTTGCCAGGTGAGCGACTTAAGGCTCCTTGGTCCACTTGTGTTACATGTTTTTAACACTATTCAAAATTAAATGTATACAGGACACCTCCCTGAGAACTTTCAAAACAAATATTTGACTTATCTCTAAAAAAATTTAAACATCTTCATCAAATTCTATAGATTTAAAAAAGCAATATTTGTAATCGAAAGAAACTTATGACAACAACAACTTTTTAACAATTTTCACTAGTGGATCAAAGTCCTCAAGCAACGTTTCAGCTGCCGCTATAATTAACTTCGAAATTCTCAAAACAAATATGCCACGTAATGCCTCTATTTTCTCTACTGAGGTCACAGCGATTTTACTGGAATTAAATTATATAAAGACAAAAGCTGTACTAAACAGATTCTTTGTCTTGTTTAAAATCAATTTAAAGTGTAAATCTTTCCAATTACGTAACAGACATTGTCTTCTGTTGTATTCCTGGCCACATCGGCATAAAAGGGAATACCAAAGCTGATGCAATTAGTAATGAACAATTTAAAGTCTGAAAATAAAATTCCTTTAAACTCTTAAACCATCTATTACAGATTACATAACCACAACGTCCCAACAACATTGAGATCTGCAAAATGCAAATAAATTATTATTAAATTAATACAAAATATGTCCATAATCCACTTCACTAGTAATAGAAAAGATGAGGTTACTCTGAACCGACTTCATATTGGTCACAGTGGCCTCTCACATAAATATTTATTATTTAAAGAAGAACCACCGGAATGTATACCGTGTGGAACCAGATTGACAATGAAACATATTTGATATAATATGATACCAAGACAAATCTTAATAGTGTTTTTAATAATGTCACTGGCGACATCATTTTAGAATTTATTTAATTTTTGGTTTATATTAAAAATTTGTCTTTTATTAATAATAATAAACATATTGTCTTTTACATATATTAAGAATTAAAAATAAATAAACGATATAACTGAAATATTGTTGAAAGTGGCGGAAAACAATACCTAACTAACTAGCATAATATTCAAAGTAAGACATTTGAGTTATTGGGTGAAAGGGTGCTCAGTAGATCATCATTTATAATTATTTATATCTGATGGAAACAATATTCCTTGGGATGATATATTAATGAAAGGTTCACCGTACTAAAATTGCAACAATATCCATGTAAATATAGAAAATCATATCCCTCACTCGACACATCAATATCAAAAGATCGTATGACAGAGATGACAACAACAATTTGAATTAAATGTCTACAGTATTGCGTCAGACGGCAAGTAATAACAATATCATTAAAATCTATCTAAACCAAATACCTGGCTTTGCTTCTGGGTACTCTTTGTGCATTGGTGAAAACAATCACATGTTTACGGTCTGGTGGAGGTTTTGTTCATTACGAGCTTTTTAAATAGACTTGTGGCAAATAATATTATGAAAATTTGTCTAAGTCAGATACAAATGTTTGCTTCTGGGGACTGTTAATGAATAGGCAAACGCAATTCCTTATAGACTCACTCTGATGGAAACACTTCATCGGGGATTGCAGACTTTTGCTCTGGTCTGGCAAGCAATGTTACGAACACTATAATCTTTTAAATCAGATATTGGACGACAACTGTCAACCGGGGATGCTTACTCCATGGCACCTGAAACCCACCTCTTGATTTCCAGAAGTCCATTATATATATATATATATATATATATATATATATATATATATATATATATATATTATATGTGTGTGTGTAACAAATTTCAGATACCAAAGTATAAATCAATAATGTCCAGGACATAGATACAAACCCGGTAAAAATGGACAAACACGGACCTCTGGAAACCAAGAGGTGGGATCAGGTGCCATGGAGGAGTAAACATCCCCTGTCGACCGGTCACACCCACCGTGAATCCACAGTCAAGTCCAATGAAACACGTGTGTGATGGACATCTTGGAAGATTAAAAAATTGGTATCTGAGATTTTTATATACGTAGGTTTACTTCTTGGGGACTGTATCTGAGAGTTTTATATTCCAAGGCGTGCTTCCTGGGGATTGACAACTGTAATGGAAATTATTCTAGGCTTAAATAATTTTGTCCATTATTGACTGAAACTTTCAATCAATAAACAAGCATATTTAAGTCTTATGTATGTATATGCTAACCTACCAATTTGACATTTTACAAGTCTGAAGAAAAAAATTAAATCATTCAGGACCTTCTCGTCTCCAAAGTCGTCAACACAATTCTCTTGTAGATCTATATTTTAACACATTATCTCCATGATCACAACAAGTGTTTGTAAATACTTCATCGCCTTTTTGACAAATATACAAGTTTTTATGTGGCAACACCTTGACGTACAACACTCATCCGAGACATTTATATGATTCATTCTGCTTTTGCCTACTTCAACTCAATACATATTATACATATCCCGTCAGCACACAGTCTATCATTTTCCCTAAAGTGTTGGGAAACACTTCGGGAATATGGATTTCATAATACAATTGATATTACTCGCGAGAGGGCTTACACTACTAAGACATTTTCCATAGTGCACAACAACTAACCCATGGAGAACAAAAACTTAATTCTAATTTACAAGCTGTTGCTGTTAGAGTAACATTGTCATTTGTATTTACTATTTGCTCTGTTTATATTCCGTCTGATTCTGACATAGATGGTTATACTTTTAATAATTTGTTTCCACATTTAAGTAGTAATATCCCTCAGTCACCCGCATATGGAGTTTATATTTCACAAGGGCTTACACTACTGATCCGATATGCCAGGGCGTGCACAACATACGAATATTTCATATACAGAGGTAAACTACTCACTGACAAAGTTATTGACACAGGGATATCGAAAACCGCGTTTAAAGATGTCAACGTTCCGCAAATTTATCGAAAAACGGTCGGTATAATAGTCTTGTTTGCGACTACTCTGTTTCACTAAGTGAAATGTTGAGTTGCCTTTTCGTTGGCGGTTGTTGAGACCTCTGCACCAATTGTGACGAGGATACACTTCTAACGTGTTTCATTGGACTTGACTGTGGACTCACAGCGGGTGTGACCGGTCGACAGGGGATGCTTACTCATCCATGGTACCTGATCCCACCTCTTGGTTTCCAGAGGTTCGTGTTTGTCCATTTTTACCGGATTTGTATCTATGTCCTGGACATTCTATTGATTTATACTTTGGTATCTGAAATTTTTATATACACCAACTTATGATGAAGGTTATTATCGATAATCGTGTTTGATGTCAATGTTCCGCATATGTTATGGTCGATATAATGATCATGTCTGCGATTACTCTATTTCACTAAGTGACATGTTGAGTTACCTGCTCGTTAAAAGTTGTCGAGTCATCTATACAAATTATGACGAGGACTTGTTCTTCGTTTGCTCCATTTGAATTTGACTAGACACACGGTGGATGTGACTTGGGGATGCCTACTCCTCCATGGCACCTGATCCCACCTCTTGGTTTCCAGAGGTCCGTATTTGTCCTTTTTTACCGAATTTTTATCTATGTCCTGCACATTCTATTGATTTATACTTTGGTATCTGTAATTTTTTATTTGTATAGTTGTCTCCGGGATATGCTGAATATTAATGCTTTGGCATCTGTGGTTTTTATATAGAAACAACACTGATTTATGAACGCATATCTCTGATTTGATTGTATTTACGTTTTTGTCACATTTCAGATGAACTGCAATTATTAAAGAACCATCAGATATTCATATCCATGTATGTTTCTGAAAATTATATATCTCAATATTAAAAAAAAGTCGTGAAATATAGATATAGATATACAACAATTTTGCGAACCAATTTAATTCCTTTATGTTGTAAAGAACAGATTGCATGTGAAATGCACGTGACAACAATTTACAGTGAATTCGGTACAAGTGTCAGTCACTTAAAAGTAATATAAATTATGAGACAGACGTGATGGAAGATTTGTAGAATTCTATTGTCTGTATTTCTAAAATAATAATTACATCTTAATTTAATATATTTGTGTCAAACACTCTATTTGTATTGTTTATTTAGTGTTTATGCTGTGGCAATTAACATTCAATGAACAATACATTATAAGTGGAACATTTATTGGATTAACCATCCATAGTTTCATCAAACGCGTTTTTATTGTGGAACAGATATTGGATGATTGATAAACAATACGTATTTGTGAAATACTTAAAAAAAAAAAACAATGTTTGAAAGAAAATACCAATTCCGATACTTCAGTATGATACTATTGTTTTGTGTGCTTTTAATTTCGCTGGTCGAAGTTTACTCTAACCAAGTTATTAGAATCAAAGGCATTCTAATGTACGAGGGATTATCCATTTTGAAAGGATTTGCATTCATGGATATTAAACTTCCTACACATTTACAATGTGCGAAACTGTGTTATTCGTATAAACATTGCGACTCTCTGAAGTTTGATTCCACAACAAAAATCTGTTCACTGAATTTGATTTCAACGAAAGAGACGGGATGGTACTTTCCACATCCCAACGCTCTTTTCATCAACAGAGTTAATATTCCAAAGGTAAGTTATATAAAAATGGTTGATTGATTATTTGGTAATGTTTCACAGTAGCAGATATGTTTCTACTGTCTAATTTGTTTTTTCAGATCTGCTTCCTAGTATTATTAAATAAATTCGACGATTCAATCTTGTCAATAACGCGATAGTTATATATCTTTAACCAATACCTCCTGTTCTTATATATTGTAATGCTGGTTTCTATTCCAAGTAACCTGTTGTTTATAAAGAAACCACCAGTTCTTTTTCTTTAAGGGGATAGTTTTCGTCAATTGCATGATATAACAGAATCCTCGGTCTTGAGGAATCGACACTATAAACAAGTCTGTACTGTATCTTTAGGTTTACAATCATTCTCTCTTTTATAGCTCATCATCTATTCAAGTTAATGGTCGGTCCGTACTGAACAATTCTTGTTACCGCTATTTCGCAGATAGTACTGAAGGGATCTCCTTGAACTTTTGACTTCAAGTTCTAGTTGTGCACATTGTATTTTCAGAGAGATCGGAATCCAATATGGCCGACCATCTTGAATTTTGACCATAGGAAGTTTGTTACCCCTACTTTTCAGAAAGTACTCAAGGGATCTCCTTGAAATTTGACATGAAGGTTCCCCTTGAGGTGTAGTTGTGCATATTACATTTTCAGGGATCAGAATCCAACATGGCCCACAGGTGGCCATCTTGAAATTTTACCAAAGGAAGTTTGTTACCGCTACTTCTCATGAGGACTGAAGGGATCTCCTTGAAATTGACATGAAAGTTCCCCTTGAGGTCTAGTTGTGCATATTACATTTTCAGGAGATCAGAATCCAACATAGCCCACAGGTGGCCATCTTGAAATTTTACCAAAGGAAGTTTGTTACCGCTACTTCTCATGAGGACTGAAGGGATCTCCTTGAAATTGACATGAAAGTTCCCCTTGAGGTCTAGTTGTGCATATTACATTTTCAGAGAGATCGGAATCCAGCATGGCCGAGAGGTGGCCATCTTGTATTTTGACCAAGTTTGTCAACGCTATCGTTTCTGTCAATTAGACTTCATCAGTTGAGCTCAAATTTGAAATATATATGTATTTTCTTAACAGTAAGTGGCATCATACAAAGCCAAATTACAACTACTTCTTAGAAAGGACTGAAGGGATCTCCTTGAAATTTGAGGGCGATCTGAATCTGACAGGCTGCCATTTTGAATTTTTGACCAAAGGAGTTTGTTACCATTTATATTTCTCAACAAGTACTGTTGGGATCTCATTGAAATTTGAAATGAAGGGGTTGGGGAGGGGGCCTGACAGAGTTTGAGGTCTTGTTGTGCATATTACTTTTATTTGGTTTTTTTTTTTTTTATTATTGATATTTTTATGTGTTTTTATTTTTTTGTTTTTTTTTTTTTTGAAATGTTAATTTTTTTTTTTTGGTGGTTTATATTGTTTTTTTGTGATATTTTATTTTTTTTTTTTTTTGAATTTTTTTGATTGTTTGAATATTTTTCAGAAGGAACAGAATCTAACAATGTTGGCAGGTGGCCATGTTGAATTCCATTCTCTCTGAAAAGGTAATATGTTCAGTTCAAGGTCAATTTCGTTATATTCTTTTGAAAAAATATATTTGACAGGAATATAGATTTCAATTCAAATTCAATGTTGAGACACATAGTAAGAGAAAAGAACAGTCTGTCAAATATCAGACATAGAACAATGCATGGTGGGCGCAAAAATCCTTATGGATCTCTTGTTTACTTTTTAACAGTCGGGGATGTTTTAAATTGAAACATCTCTTATTATTAATATTCAATGTTTCCCAACCTATATTTCCCTTTCTTTTTCTCTGTCTATACTTAAAACTGTCCCTCTGAACTTTTCACCTGGCCACATTTTAATATCTTCCCACAGGAATTAGCAGGGGCATGCATGGATCATAACTGCGATCTAAATTCACAGTGTGTAGAGAATGCTGGAGGTGCATCCTGTGTCACAATGTTTAGAGGTAAATTGATAACTTAAAGCACGAGCAGTGTTGTTCATTATTTGATAATGAATTCAAATAACGATTGGCATTCCATACTCTAAAACAATGGAAATACTTCTAATGCAAGAGTTATGGTCTATTTGCAGAAGGTGAGAAATATAAAATGTACAGATGCCAGACTACGTAAGGAATGATATTGTAAAATAAGATACAAGTATGATCATCATTGAACAAACCTAAATCTATTGATCGAGTTGAAAAGTAGCTATCGAGAAGTAAATATCGGCCTCCAACTGGAGAGTTCTAATGTGAATCATCCGTTTCATTATTTTAACTCAGCAATGTTATATCCATTTCATCGCGCTTTGAACTATGAAGTATCTCACTTCCGGTTAACGTAGATTCGAGCCTCAATGGGACATAGCTAACTTTCGTGAGAACATTTGTCAGTTTAAAACTGGCCACACCCATATGACTGACAACACTGTTGATTGTGACGTAAAATAATTCAAAATTCAGGAGTCCCGAATAAACGTAATGAATATAATATCAACTCCCTTGATGTCAAAGTACTTTTGCCAGGATTGTGGACGCCACTTTTAAATAAATACGTTTCTTATAAATCATATCATACATAATTAAATACAATTTTGTCAGACATTAATTCTTGTTTTGAAATACATATTGTATATATCTTGTTTGACCTTGTATGCAATTTCTATGCATCACTAGATGTTACCCTGTTCAATAGCGATTGTTGAGTCGACTGTAACAATTACGATGATGATTTGTTCCTCACATTTCGTTTGATTTTCCCTGTTGACTCGCAACGAGTGAGGGCGATGCGTACTCATTCACTGCACCTGATCTCGCATTTGATTTCCAAAGATCCGTCTTTGTCTTCTCCAGATTCGTATATTGTATTCTGGACATCCCGATGACATATAGTTAAGTATCTGTTTTTTTTTTATTTAATGAACATCTTATTCATAGTATCTGCCATTTCGACAACATCCATCCCTTCTCGTTAAATGCTTCCAAGAAATTTGACACCGCTAAGGACCTATACGTTTGCTTTATCGATGGCTGAAAAGTTTATAATATTAAAATATAAAACATCTTGGATACCAAAATATAAAGCATTAGGATACCAACGATATAGATACAAATCTGGTAAAAATGGACAAACACGGACCTCTGGCAGCCAAGAGGTGGGATCAGGTGCGATGGAAGAGTAAGCATCCCCTGTCGACCGGTCACACTCGCCGTGAGTTCACAGTCAAGTCCAAATGAAATATGTGAGGAACGAATCCTCGTCACATTTGGTGCAGACGACGTATCTAATATTTCATTCGATGTCTACGATTGTCTCCCTTTATATTCATACTTTGACAGATTTATAAATGAAACCAATATATTAATATTATATGTGCACTTGCATGCAATCAGGTAAGTGTTTAACCCGTATCATCGGTTTTTCAATTTCTAAATGTTTACTTTTTTCCAACATCGTGCGTTATAAAAGTAATTGATTGATGATACATCTTAACTGTTTCTTTACGTGAATATTTGACTAGTTCAATAGGAAAGATTACAGAAATACATTTGTCAGTTGTTATACCATATACATAATTTTTTTCAGGTGAAGAATGTGACATTCCGGCACCGCTTCCGTATCTTACGCCTTTGGCTCCACTTCCTATTTTACCCGGAGAAATAGCCATGTTTTCATGCATCTCTCCATTGTACGGTAAACAGATCAATATATATATATATATATTTCCAGAAATAATATAATGATTCAATGCATGTTTTCATGCATCTCTCCATTGTACGGTAATCAGATCAATAATTAATATATATATATATATATATATATATATATATATATATATATATATATATATATATATATATATATATATATATATATATATATATCCAGAAATATTATAATGATTCAACCTAGTACTTAAATGAATTAAACAAATTCACAACGCCGATTCAACTTAAGCGGTTTTATGAACGACCCATGACCAGCGGTGTACGCTCAGCAAGGTTGAATGATAATGTACTTTGCAGAATGCTTATATAAAGTTATAATGTTTCCTTTAATAATGTTTCTAAGTGATTCACTGTATTCTAGCAAATTGAGTTTGAAGATCAAAAAATGATTATACCTCGTAACGACAATAAATACAAACAAAGTTGTGTAATATTCAAGGCAACGTCAGATGAATAAGTTCAACATATGGGTTATTGTCATCTCGTATCCATCACAACTCGTTCCTAAGTGAATTGGTTGACTCGTACCCATGTATTAGCTGACTCGTGCCCATTGATTAAATCATTCGTGCCTATCATCTGTTTGATTGTATACATGTATTTACCAACAAAGTAATTACCATAAGATATGTTGTTTGGTACTGAAATGACATACAATGAAATGGCTTCAGAGGTAATTCGCTGACAGAGGTATAATCCAATTTACAAAACGTGACAGACGGATTAATCTCTTGATTATCTTGCGGATGATTCAACTCAATTTTCGGTTATGACAATCTTTTTAGGAAAAAACTTGTTATGCCCCACTGGATATTCGTAGGTAGGATAACAAGAAAGAACGACACTATTCTTGTCAGTGTAAATTTAATGTCCTTATTCTTTATAACCTAAAATTTGAACGTGTCCAGGTCAGTCAAGAAAGGGTTCACGAGTCTACATCCCGCCAGGTTATATGGATATAAGGTAAAGGAGCCGTTACAATTTTCGAGCTTTTGGCGATTTGATTTTGGTTTCGAAAACAAAGTAATTTAGAACCCCTGAATGTGTATAGATGTTTATATAAATGGGCACCCTCAGTCGTAAAACCACGGTCCGGAATCGCTATGCACTTGCCTACCCGTGGTTTCATGTACCCGAAATCACTTGTAGCTAATTAATATTTATAAAGGAGTGTGTTCAATTTGTCCAATCACAGTAGTTGTGATCAGCAACGGAAGTTATCGCGAAGTTCGTAGATTTAATACAATTCTGATTTTGTTTAATAGCCTCTATTGATTAATAAAAACAAAATATGCACGAGTGATTTCGGATACATAAATCCACAGGTAGGAAAGTGCATAGCGATTCCTGACCGTGGTTGTACGACGTTGGGGCTCCCTATACTGTTTGTTTACATTTCATGGCAAATTTATGAATCACTTTTTCGGATTTTCCAATTCTTTATATGACAGGACAGACAATTGTCGTGTCAATTAGTAGTTGTTTAGAGGAACCTCTAAGGAACATTACTATTAGTAGGATCGTCACTCCGCATGGTAAACCGTCTTATAGGGAAGTAGTCTTTGAATTATAATTACTTGCAGAATTACACTGCTATGTCATATGCCTATGACATAAAACCCCGTTTATCTTGACATATTCGCATTAAGTCATATAGCAAAAACTGACAGCAACATCTTATGTCATCGAAAATGTCGTAATTTTCAAACTACATTTCACTGCTTGCACAACACCACACAATTGCCATGTGTATAATTTCAACCTACTAAAACACGAGTAACTTTGTACGACATAGTCATTATTAATTGTTGAACATTTTTTTTTTTGTGAAAATATACTTATTTTTCTATAGAAGAAAATGCACCTGTGTCATTTTTCCATGATGAAAAATATGTCCGTGCCTTTTCTATATCCGCAAACAAGTTGTCTGGAAAACGGGTAATTTTTCGTCTTGGTATAGATCAATAGACCTTTTTGGGGTTGACTTTTTTCTGTTATCGTTTGTCATAATTAGTATGCAACTGCAGAGAACTTCCAGTTAAACATTTTATCTTATATAAATATGACCTGGAATCTAGATACCATGCAGTGTTGGATGCCAGATGTGAAAAGCAGCCTGCAAGAAAGTGACAGCCCTTGTAGTCGTTACAAGAAAGAATTCCAACATCTATCAACAATTAAATCCTAGGAGTAGAACTGAGACAAGATATCATTAAATGCTGTCAATGTAAATTTTACGAAATCGGAAGATATCTTGCATGGCATTCTGTTGAGGTCGCATGATATGAACACTAACAAAACTGAACGGAATGGAACAGACCGAAAAAGCATAACGGGTAGTCATGATTCCTACGTAGAATAATGATCAAGCCCGGGTAGTTTTTTCTTTGTGCTTGAGAACTTAGTCATTGGTGTAACCATAAATGCTACGTTATTGTGTACAAAACAGGAAAACGATGGGTACGATTCTTCCAATTGTTTTGGTTACGAGAACGTCAACCGTAGGTATGACTTAGCCAAATAGTGTACGAGTTGAGTTGGGCACGATTTGAGATGGATCCGAGTTTACCAACATTCCACAAAGCTCAGGTAATCTCAGGTGGTTTCGTTTCGATGGAAAAAATCAGAGAATTTTATATGTCCCAGCGTTTCTGTTCACGGATTCTTGGAGATGATATGTAAGTTCATACCTGGTTTACGGGCATAAGAAATCCATGTCCACACCAAATATTTTATGTTCCGATAATTTTAATATATCGATGCCACAGCTGAAAACAAGTATTTCTCCCACATTGCATATTAGTCCTGAAGCTGTTTAAAAATCTCAACATAGAGACAGTACATTATTTGACATTTGTAGGTGCAGAGATTGTCTTCTGTTAGATTCATGGCAATATCGGCATAAAAGGAAATACCAAAGCTGATGAAGTTGCTAAATTAGTCATGAGAGATTTACCGTCTGAAAATAAAATTCCTTCAATCTATTATAGATTACATAACCACAATGTTTGAACAATTTGTCGTTCAAAGTGGCATTAAACAACAACAAACAAACAGAAACAAATCAACATTTTTTAATTTCTTTTTCGTCATCTACACTGTTTTGAATATCAGACGCAGACGTTCCGAGATTTCAAACATGGGGCCTCCTGGGGAGAATTTGTAAAGACATTCAAAACGTTCCACTTCCATTTGGAGTATATTTTAAAATTCCCCCCTGTGAGGCTCCGTGGTGTAAATCACAAAATCATTTCCACTAGTCTGCGCATGTGCGATATTTCAAAACAGTACGGCAAACGAAAAATATAGAAAATGCTGAGAGGATTTTTAAACATCTTCAGGATTAATGTACAATGTGGGAAAAATCCATTTTTCATTCCGACCAAATTAACCTCCTTGTCACCCACAGATATATCCTTGATCCTACCTGGACTTCGTATGTTTTGTCTACGTTATTAAAAATATATTATACTTTTGTTTAGCGTCCACATGTTCACATAACCGATTCCAATAAGGAGGGTGATTAACTGTTTAACCAAATGCCAATCAAGGATGGCAAAATCAAAGAAGCAAATATGTGATGACATACATTTCTCATTGTATGAAACTAATATTCGCCATTCCTCAACTGTAACAGATAATAGTTGTTTTGTGAATTTCAGGTATCGTGAACGTTTTGTGCAATGTACATGGTTATTGGTCCATTCCAATTCTTTTAGGATGTAAACCAGGTAAAGGGTTATTTTTAGCGCAACCATTTCCTCTCTAGGCCTATAACTATTGTTTTTTTCACCCTGTTTCTGTTTTTACATAATCTTGTTTTAACATTAACTATATTGATCATATATTACTGTAATATGACCTCTGACACCACTGTACCTTTACAAATATCCGTGTGTGAGTGACTTGTACACTCCGCTAATGGACGGTCATAGGAGGCCTAAAATGTTCAATTCATCGCCTACAAACACGACCTTCTACTTTTTAATGATATCAAATGTTGTAAAAATAAACATTGCTAATATATATATATATATATATATATATATATATATATATATATATTCTAAATGTACGGGAGTTGCAACCCCTTTTTGAATTTGCAAATCCCTTTGAATAGTTTTTTTTTAAATGAAGATATGAAATAGTGTTGTGGTTTCTTTAAAACATGAAATTAATAGAATTAATCTCATGTTCTATATGGAATATGGTTTTAGTGTCTGGACACAAAAAAAAAAAAATTTAAAAAATTCACCATCTCATAGCTTGCTCTTGACCACGTTCTCTTCACTGAAACAGCCCATGGGTAAATATTATTTTGTGAATTAAATGCAATATTTGGTATAAATGAGCCCCGATTTGATAATTTTAAAACTCACCGGGCCGTTTCAAAATTAAAAATTTATTGAAAGAATTTTTTTCACCATTTTGAAATCGTAATTTTGTATCTCGAGATATATTCCCGATATATTCCTACTCATCATTGATTTCAACTTCCATTTTGGAGATATAATCAATCTACCAGTGATATACAATTGAAAGTAAAATTGAACAAAAGTCATCCTTGTGTGTGTGCGAGAGGGGGGGGGGGGGGGGGGGCTCTTATGTGAAACTAAAATAGAAAAACATTCTGAGTAGCAATGACCAGTGAATTATTTCTATCGCGGTATAAATAATTGCTACTCCAGTACAAAAATAATATTTTAATTGCAGTAAAAGTAATTTAAGGGTCTGAAATCAAAAGTGTATTTTCAGAAAATAATGTCGACCATCTAGGACTCGAAAGACCCTGTCTGTTTTTGTTTTTTTTTTATCTCGTCTTGCTCTTAAGACATAAACATCCGTCATTTTAAAGTATGGCAAGTACTTGTTTTATATTTTAATCATACGATTGATTTACTTTACACTTAAATCTAATTTCTATCGTAAGAGTAGTTAGATTAAAATCTATCGTAAGTTTTCTCGTAAGATTTTTTGTGAAAAGCATAAAAATCGTAAGATTCTCGTACGATCTTTTTTTCCATCGTAAGATTTGTTCTGAAAAGGGCCACAGGTTATGCAGAAATGCCTGGGAAATGTGGCGTCGTGAGTTCGAGTCCAGTCGGCGGCAGGTTAGTTTCCTGTCTTTCGGAAGAGACAGTAAAAACAGAGGTCCCGTGTCACAGTAGGTGTCGGCACGTTAAAGAACCCTCACTGCTCAATGGCCGTAAGTGCCGAGCATAGGCCAACAATTTTAAGCCCTTCACCGGCATTTGGTGAGGGTCTCCATAGGATTGTAAGATTCTTGAGTGGGACGTTAAACATCAATAAATGAACAAACAAAGCATGGGGAATATTCCGTCATATGCGCAATAAAAAACAACGCAAAGCGTCCAACGTAGAAGGGGAGGTTTGATCCTGACATAGACGTCGTTCCATTTCATCTGAAACATGTTTTATAGGCGATAAATCTGACGATATCGCAGGCCAGTGAAACACATTCACGTTTAGCTGCTGTAGATAGTCACCAACAGTGTATGCGGTCGTGCGTTGTACTGCTGCAGAATTGCCCTCTACTATAACTAAAGGGGTCCTTCCATGCGTTGTGATTTTATCTCTGGCCATAACGCTCCCACCGTGGTGCTGAATAACGCAGGCGTCAATGTAACTTTCTCCGAATCGACGGTAAGCCCCATCACGACCATCACTGCTGTCGAGATGAAATCTCGACTCGTCCGTAAACAACTTTTGCTTAATCTTTGTTATTGAAACGACGGTGCCTCCTATACCACGCTGACCTCGCAACACGGTGACGACAGAGCAGAACAGGACGGATAGCAGGGTGTCGAGGACGGATGTTGGCCTGTTACTTACAGTACGAGGACTTATCGATGCCCAGGTATGCTTCTAGCGGTGAAGGAAAACGATCTAAATTATGACGTTCGTATATACGTATCTTGCGAAGTGACGTCCCACGCGGGCGTCCTGATCGTGGGCGGTCCTGACGGTGCCAATTTTCCGATATCGTCCCCATAAAGCATTTACATTGTTAATATGAACTCCAAACTACCTTGCCACATTCCTTTCAGACATCCCAGCTTCCAGAATACCAACAGCAAAATACAATTTTTAGTCGTGGGAGGTTTCTCTCAATCAACATTTTATTCCAATATTTTTCTGTTTCAATATATTAAAAGCGGTCAATGTATGCAAGAAATTCTAATCGATTATTACCCACGTGTCGCTAAGATTCTGAATTCCAGAAAAACGTGCTGCGGCCATGAAGGCGAATGGAACGCGATATTGAACACATTGAGTACTCAAACACGCGTTTAGTGTATCAATCTACGCCTTTAAGAATAAAGAGCGATCAAAGAATAATAGGACAATATATATATTTGTAGACTTCTGTGACACAGTACATTTGATTGAGCCTAATTATATGTCTGGTGTGAAAAAAATAAGACTAGTCATCCAGGACGATTCATTATATAGTAGAGTTTACTGCGAAGCGGAAACGGATGGCGGTGATTGGCTGGTAATCGTCTACATTTAAACATTTATGTATTTTTATGTACTCCCAGTTTCCGTTCAGACCAATTTTCCATAAACTGGACAAATATGAAATCGATGCTTATAGTTACATTTCAAATGTTAGAATATCCGTTTACATTATTTGCTTTTAATATCTGCAACAGACGAGTGTATTGCGTCGTTCGTGGTAACTACAAATGGACGTGGCGTTATAGCCAATGGTGATTAAACCGAAAAGTTTATTTTTCTTAACAAGTGAAATCATCGGAAATGTCTTAATTTGAATTATAATGTTAACAAGCATAAAGGTTTCTTTATCTTCAATTATGTTCCGTACAGGTGTCATTATAGCTTTATCATAATGTACTCAACTCAAAAGAAACGCAAAAATAGTTCAACATTACACCTCATTGTACTGTTGAGAACAACAAGAGGTAAGCTAATAATTTCATTGAAGTTGATGTACTATTAATTGAAACTAACAAAATTCAGCAACCAGGTTCATGTCACAGAAGGCGATACCGACTTTTGTTACAAAAACATAATCATGGTGCTTGCCTGTGACGCAGTTTCAACATTGGCCCACGAGACGGTCTTATCAGTCTCGTTTCAGTACTGCGCAGACGGTGTCAGAACTAATTCTAATATTTAAAGTTCACGGAAATGCCCTTTCAGGCAGGGCGAAATCTATTGCGTAAGTGCGTCAATGTGATGTATAGGTCTTGACGTGCTGAGGTCACCTGTGGGCGTCATGTTCGACGTCAGTCGTTAGATCTGCTGGTAGTGCGACGTCTGTTTATCAGCCGATAAATTGTCGACATATGACAGCCGAAATCGGTAACCTCGCCTTCTCTACGACGACCTGCTTGTAACTAGCCAATCGTGCGTTCATGGGGCTTTAAAAGGAGGCGTGGCATGACGTCAAAAACGTCTCTACAGATAACTTTTTCGGGTTTAAACGTTAAAGACTAGGTTTAGATTTTAATACAAAGTGAGAGCTGTATATGTGTGCAGTTTCCACGTTCAGCATATACTCGACTTGGCCCAGCAAACAAGTAAGCATTACGAGTAAGTGATTGCCTGTGTAATGCACAGAGGTCAGTTGAGGTAATACACTATCTATGAATCAAAGTTTGAAATCACGTATTTTATGAAAAAACGATAATTGAAAATTTTGCGTTTCTTTTTCTGTTGAGTATATATCCGTCGGAGAGCAAAATAACAGGACAGCCATTTCTTATTTGACTCCAGAGTGTATCACTCCCAATGTATGATAATTTACGCTTTCATCTCGCACATTGTACTTTTCGGATTTTGCTTTATAAATGTTTTTTTCTTTCGGGCAACCATATTTGTATAGTACTATGGTACAGTCACTGTATAGTCCTTGTACAATAATATTTCTCTTATTTTAATTCATTCTATAGTAAGCAATCGATGTGTTTGCAGGTTATCCTAAGACGCCGTAATATGACATTTGATTTCAACAGGAACGAGAACAATTACAGCACAGGTTTCGGGGATAACGAGAAAGACTTCTGGATTGGTAATAATACTAGCATTTCACAGAAAAGCTTAATTTTCGTTTTGTAGAAATCACGGATTCAATGTCTCTATTATCAAAGGCTTATTGTTGCTCAGTGTATCAACATTTTGGTTTGGTTTTAATTGCGGTAATTGGGAAATTTATAAAATATTTGACATAAATATCGACATTTCACTGTACTTTAAAGTATGAACATGGGAAATGATATTTCTGTTAATTCATTACCAGGACCTAAATAATTTAATTTGATCACAGATCACCTCCATTTTGAAGGCGATAGGAAAGTTTTTTGTGCATTAGCAACAAGGTAATAAAAAGATATTGTAAATTAACAAATTTAAAATAGAGAGAAAGCAATCGCTAATAGAACATGCGAGAATAAAGATTATATCTGGTGTAACAATGATATCGCAAACCGCGTTTAATGTCAAACGTTCCGCAAATTTTACGGTCGGTATCATAGTCTTGTTTGCGATTACTCTGTTTCACTAAGTGAACTGTGGAGTTGCCTTTTCGTTGGCGGTTGTTGAGATGTCTGTACCAATTGTGACGAGAATACACTCCTCACATGTTTCATTGGACTTGACTGTGGACTCACGGCGGGTGTGACCGCTCGACAGGGGATGCTTACTCCTCAATGACACCTGATCCCACCTCTTGGTGTCCAGAGGTTCGTGTTTGTCACGGTGGTTTACCTCTGTATATGAAATCTTCATATGTTGTACACGCCCTGGCATATCGGATCATTTGTGAAATATAAACTCCGTATGAGGGATATTACTACTTAAATGTGGAAAATTTACGATGGGAAAGCCGAGATCGTCGCGTTTGTCGTAGAGCTTAGTTGCTAAATTTCCGTTTGTTTGTTTGTTTATTGTTGTTTAACGTCCCACTCAAGAATCTTTCACTCATATGGAGACGTCACCAATGCCGGTGAAGGGCTTCAAATTTTGGCCTATGCTCGACACCTATGGCCATTGAGCAGTGAGGGTTCTTTAACGTGCCGACACCTACTGTGACACGGGACCTCGGTTTTTACTGTCTCAGTCCGAAGGACAGGAGCGTATCCGGGTTGGTAACCATTTCACATACTTCCCTGCCCAATCCGAGGATCGAACTCGGGTCGCATTGGTGAAAAGCGAGTGCGCTAACCACTGCGCTACCCGGACACCCTCGCTAAATTTCCGTCTGTGTTTATATTGAGTAAAATGTTTAAGTATGAAGAGTGTATTCTGTTGTATCTTTAATATTTTATAGATTTTCAATAAACATGATAAAATACTTTTTCGACATTTCATTTCCAATTTCTGAATATAAGTTAATGTCTTACAGATATTCTAAAATGATTTCTCAAACGGCAATGTTATAAAGCTCAAGAAGATCGTTTCTGGCAATTAGACTTCATCAGTTGAGCTCCAATTTAAAATGTCTATGCATTTTCTGAAGAGAAAGTGGTATCTTACAAGGTACACTATTAAGATTTGTCTCGGAGTAATATTTCTCACGAGTAAGTTTAATATCTGTGATTATACCAATAAAGGGGTGCATTATTGGTAATAGCCGCGTGATTTATAACCATTGAATGATCTGAAAAGTGTATAAATATAAAAAAATCTCAGATACCAAAGTATAAATAATGTCCAGGACATAGATACAAATCCGGCAAAAATGGACAAACACGGACCTCTGGAAACCAAGAGGTGGGATCAGGTGCCATGGAGGAGTAAGCATCCCCTACCAACCGGTCACACCCGCCGTGAATCCACAGTCGCGTCCAATGAAATTCGTGAGGAGTGTATCCTCGTCACAATTGGTACAGACGTCTCAACAACCTCCAACGAAAAGGCAAATCAACATTTCACTTAGTGAAGCAGAGTAGTCGCAAACGAGACTATTATACCGACCATAAAATTTGCGGAACTTTGACATTAAACGCGGTTTTCGATATCCCTGTGTCAATAATTTGTCAGTGAGTAGTTTACCTCTGTATATGAAATCTTCATATGTTGTACACGCCCTGGCATATCGGATCATTTCTGAAATATAAACTCAACATGCGGGTGACTTAGGGATATTACTACTTAAATGTGTGTTACATGGACATAAATAAATTACATTATTAACGAACTAATTATTCCTTTTTTTGGAAAATAAGATTTTGTGTAATATTACATAACACTGATAAATTCTAAAATGATATGTTGCTATGTTATGTCCATGTGTTTAACTGTTTATGTAACAACTGAGCCCAGCAGATGGAATAAAGTCCGTGATGTCCTTTTTGTATATGTTCTTGAAAAATGCCTGGTATGTAAAACAGGCTTATTTTTCAAAGATTGTATCAAAAACCTAATTAAAAAGTACGTTTCATGTTGTTTTATATACATAAATTATATCAGTGAGGCCACAATGGCAGTTTCCTATTGCGTAGCATTAGCAATTTCTGTCATACGTGGGGAGCTGGGGATATTATTTAGACATAAGCAGTCAGTGTGATTGTGCAATTCTGAAATCGCTACAAACGATTCAAAGTTAATGTCAGAGAGAAGTTTACATGGCAGTTTTTAATTGCTAATGTTCAATAATTGTTCTGTCTTCAAACCTCGTTACACTAGCAGTAATACTAACTGTGTTTTATTACATCCACGCACATTTATCCAGAAATCAGTACGATCTTTGCAAATGGTCACTGTCAATGGCTAAAGGAACATTGATCGTAAGCATTTTGAAAACAATTTTTGATCATTTTTATCCAAGAATAGTAACACTACCAACATTAGCAATATAATTCTTCTTTACATGATACGTAAGCATTTTTAAAATATTTATTGATTATTTTTTTTATCGAAGAATAGTAACACTACCAAAAGTGTAACATTAGTAAAATAATTTTCCTTTACACTTTTGCGCAACATTAGCGTGGACACATTTGCGAGAACACGAGCATCCGTGAAATTTGTCATATGTAGAATATTATATTCAGATATAAATTTGAACTTATATTCTTAACCTCTTAGTAGGTAATATATTCATTTAACTGTGGGTACTCTGAGATGAATTTGGAAACGTATTTAAAATTATAATTTGGCCTTGATGCTACTTTGTCTTTAAGAAATATATCTATTATAATTTGAACTCAACTAATGAACTTGTGTCGACAGAACTATCGCCTTCAACAATTTGGACACCTTTGTGAAACTATAAGTTTGGTATTGTTAATAATATTTATGTCTTATTTCTATTAAAATATTGTATACTATGATCTACAAATCTTTGGTATATTTTCGTTTCGTCATATTTCTTCCTGTCTTTAAATATACTATTTATTTTTCAACGGGAATGTTTTTCTGTCACATGATTTTTTTTCACGTTTACATTTCACTCATTTTGTAGGTACTAATATGCTCATGGTATTGACTAGTGTTGCTGATGTAGAGCTGCGGATAGAGTTCAAGGTCACCGGAAATACCATAATGCACTATGCGAAGTATAATCGATTTCATGTTGGTGCAGAAAATACGACATTCAGTCTAACAATTGGCAATTACAGTGAAGGAAATTGTGGTAAGATCTCAACAACCATATTTGAAAACAGGATGCTAGTTAGAAACATTTATAGCATAATCCATATCACCTGGCAGGATATAGTTTTGTGACCTTGACAAGTTTAAATTTTAAGTAATCAAGCATAACATTTCACGTCGAGGTCAATATAAGTTGTTTTAGGTTTATGACATATCATATTTAACACCACAAAAGTCCATAATTGTTTTATTAAATACTCTAGTGACATACTTTACATTCAAATTATAACATTTTGTTGTTTACACTGCTGTTTGAACGTTACACTGTATTCATTTCTTTGAAAATAAAAACAAATGAATACAAAATTCCTCAAGCTATGTTGCTTTCCGTTTTTTTGTAAATATAACGTTTTGCAAATGCATCTTGGGAAACATGCAAAATGCTGTGTTATTTCGTTAGGCATGTTACTTACATTGTGGTGTCCGCAGACGCACGTTTGTTGACAGCGATTTGTTTACCTGTCATATACGCTTTTACTGCGCATGCGGAATACGAAGTCAGCGGTGAAATTGTTTGGACATCGATGTAGCATGGAAAACTGGTGTACATGATCTGTTGTAAACTAGTCACGTGTAAGCGGTTTAGCCAATAGAAACGACTGTATACATAAAGTCTATAATAATGACTGTTGTAGTCGTTCCTGCGTGTTATCATTCACAAGTCAGATATGCTTGATTAATTAGCACATTGCATGATAAGAAGGGCACAAAATATCATAAGTATCTTATTCAGTATTATCATAATTAGAGTGTTATGTACACTTCTAATTAAGATTATTATAAAAAGTAATACATTTAGATTTCTTTAGCAAATAGTCTCATAAGCATGTATGATAGCATGAGAGATTGAAAAAGAATTGTATGGTCAGTGATGCTATAAAAACATCCAGTGTAATAGATGTAGAAGACTCACACACAGTTAGGAAGGACACGGTGGTCACGCTGAGAGGTAGTATAGATCTTGATCGGCGTCTTTATAGTCGGCATACAACATGTCAGGCTGTTTTGTACACAAATAATAAAACAACGGTCGGATGAAGTACTTGTTATACCACACCAAAAAGTGATTAGAATAATCACTGTGCTATACATAGCTATTTCTATACAAATTTGATACTTTCAGCATTTCATTACTTATTTAAATTTAAATACGTAGTGATTGGCTATCAGGATACTTATTTCGTCAAACACCACTCTGATTCTACACATAAATATACTGAAGTTGATATAAAAACATGCTGGAATTTCTAATAGACAATATATTTGTAATGTTCGGAGACGTGGTCTTTCAACAAACTGTCGGCATTCCTATGGGAACCAATTCTGCTCCTTTATTGGCCGACCTGTTCCTTTATTCATACGAAGCAGTCTTCATTCAGAAACTGCTGCATCAAAAGAAGAAAAAGTTAGCGGTGTCCTTTAATTTGACAATGCGATATATCCCAGCGAACTAGAAATTAAAGATACAACAGAATCAAGTGCACACGCTTCATACTTAGACATTATACTTAATATAAACACAGACGGGAAATTGGCAACTAAGTAATACGACAAACGTGACGATTTCCCATCGTAAATTTTCCAAATTTCAGTAGTAATATCCCTCAGTCACCCGCATATGGAGTTTATATTTCACAAATGATCCGATATGCCAGGGCGTGTACAACATATGAATATTTCATATACAGAGGTAAACTACTCACTGACAAATTATTGACACAGGGATATCGAAAACCGCGTTTAATGTCAAAGTTCCGCAAATTTTATGGTCGGTATAATAGTCTTGTTTGTGACTACTCTGTGACGAGGATCACTAAGTGAAATGTTGAGTTGCCTTTTCGTTGGCGGTTGTTGAGACGTCTGTACCAATTGTGACGAGGATACACTCCTCACGTGTTTCATTGGACTTGACTGTGGGACTCACGGCTATTTTTTTGGTTGTGTGACCGGTCGACAGGGGATGCTTACTCCTCCATGGCACCTGATCCCACCTCTTGGTTTCCAGAGGTCCGTGTTTGTCCATTTTTGCCGGATTTGTATCTATGTTCTGAACATTCTATTGATTTAGACTTTGGTATCTGAATTTTTTTTTATATGATGGGTTCTTCATATAATATTTTTATTTGCTTTACATCTGGTCTGATGGTGATAGGAATCTGTATTTTTGGCTGGATATATTTGCTAATTTGTCGGGAACCAATCAATGCCTACTTCTACGGACTCTTTATCATGTGATTTAACATCCATTTAGAGATAATACATGGACATGTACAAAATGTATCGAACATCTAGACCATACAAATGACCTGATAAATTACATAAAAGTCGATCGGAAACGAGATATATACGTGTATAAGCAAAAGCAAAAATGCATATTTGCAAGAGTCATAATGGCTTCCTTCAAATTACTGGAAATACAGGAACGTTGCCTGTAACTAATTTCAATTAATTATTTAATTCGTTATAATGACAGTTTGTTATATTGTAATAGCGCAATTGGCTGAAGGGTTACAACAAAGTTAGTTCAGAGTTTTCCACGAACTCTAAAGAATTTTTATTTACACAACTTATTTACTATTCGTTTTACAAAAAGATAAAATTGATTTCCGTTTAAATGATATTGATCACTTCGTTTTACATTTTTTGGACGGTTTCATTTTCGCCATTTTAATAGGGCGACCAGAATTTCAAAACTTAAACAAAAGACAAAATATCCGAGTTAACGATAGTGAGCTATATACAGGATATAATATACAAAAAGGGATTACAGACATGTTAAGATAAAAACAAACACACCTCGAATATAGTAAAACTCGATATGTGGCCAAACTCGTTATACCGTCAGAATTCAAGAAAACAAAATTTGGCGGCATATCGGCGGTGAACTATATATATATATATATATATACATCAGCGTCGGAAGCAAATTGAAAGTGGTGGGGGCTAAACCAACTTAAAACACATACACACGCCAGAAACGTCTGGGGGCTAAGCCCCAATTTTTAACACCTATGTCTATCTTTGCAAAAAAAGGGGGGGCTAAGCCACCCTTAGCACCCCGGTTCCGACGCCTATGATATATATATATATATATATATATGTATATATATATAATATTTTATATATATATATTATATTATATAATATATATGCGATAGTTCTGTCGACACAAATTCATTAGTTGAGTTCAAATTTTAATAGATATATTTCTTAAAGTCAAAGTAGTATCAAGGTTAATTATAATTTTAAATACGTTTCCAAATTCGTCTTAGAGTACCCACAGTAAAATGAATATATTATCTACTAAGAGGTTTAGAATATAAAATTAAATTTATATCTGAATATAATATTCTGCATATGAGAAATTTCACGGATGCTCGTGTTACATGAATGGGGTATCTCGCAAATGTGTCCAAACTAATGTTGCACAAAAGTGTAAAGGGAAATTATTTTACTAATGTTATACTTTTGGTAGTGTTACTGTTCTTCGATAAGAAATAATCAATAATTATTTTTAAAATGCTTACGATCAGTGTTCCTTTAGCCATTGAAGGTGACCATTTGCAAAGAGTGTACTGCGTTCTGGGTAAATGTGCGTGGATGTAATAAAACACCGTTAGTATCATTGCTAGTGTTACGAGGTTTGAAGACAGAACAATTATTAAACATTAGCAATTAAAAACTGCCATACTTAACTTTGAATCGACTGTAGCGATTTCAAAATTGCACACTCATACTGCTTATGTTTAAATAATATCCCCAGCTCCCCACACATGACAAAATTGCTAATGCTACGCATGAGGAAACTGCCATTGTGGCCTCATTGATATAATTTATATATATATTCATATATATATATATATATATATATATATATATATATATATATATATATATATATATACGTGTGTGTAAAAGCTTAAAACCAAATACAGACGTGAATACGTCAAAGCTTAAAAACAGATATAGACTTGTATACGTGAAAGCTAAAAAACCAGATAAATACGTGTATACGCAAAAGCTTAAAATGCACATTTTCAAATTTTATACAAAAGACTTTCGTGCACATGTTAATTACATGAGAGAGAGAGAGACTTGTCACAAAAATAAAATTACTTTGGATTGATCTGCTTCTGAAATTTCAATAGAAATTTGTCCAACAAGCAAGGCAACGGAAAATGCTACCGTTTCGTTCTTAAAGTGCCTTTCATATAAAGTGAATGTTTGTTTCGGTTTTTTTTTGCTGTTTTTATTGTGTGTCCGAGGCCCCGTATCACTTTAGATGTGGCTCGATAACGAATCCTTATTATATATGTATAACACCAAAGCAAATATTTCACATTTCACTGTTATCCTTTCAATTTAAGAAAAAGAATTGAAAAGAAAAGAAAATAGAATTTCAAAAACTAATATTGTTTTGCATAAAATTATTTATTTTCTAACTATATTATCAGACCTTTAAACAACTATGTATATTCCTTGTCATATTTACAGGGGATGGTCTATCTTACCTGAATAGTTTCGGCTTCAATGTGACAGAAAACGGATGGGGTGGATGGTGGAATGATGAATACTGTGCGGGAACCAACTTGAATGCTAACAAAGGAAGTAACATGTTAAAGTGGTCAGATGGTTGTGATGACAACATTGCTACATCTGTTATGAATATTTCATATACGCAAATGATGATACGAAGAAAAGCTAGAAAATAGATTATTCTGAACTAGAGTTCCATAAGATTTATAACGTATAACTTTCATAGGAATGTTATCATCAAATGTATAAGCTGTAAACGCCATTTGCCATATAATATGGTCCTATCCCGTTTATACACATATAATTTCAAAGTCCATACATATACGATTACTTTTTATTATGATAGATGTTATCATCAAATGTATAATGTGCTGTAACGACTTTTTGGATTACTTATAACCGTCATAGTAAATACATAGTCAATGTTTCTTGTTCATGTGCTATCTACAATTACCAATCTTTTTAGGGCCATAAACATGGCAGGTAAGGCCCACCGTCTGATCAAGTAATAAAGAACACAGATCCAGATGTTGTGTCCGTACCTTATAAACTACAAGAAATTTTAGTACTCTATGTCAGTTAGCTAGTATACAATGATTTGACAAATAATGTTGTTTTATTTTTAATTCGTTTTGTCTTAACTTTTGGGGAAATAATGACCGAATGTAGAATTCAAATTAATATATAGAAAAAAGTCTAAGAATATCAATAATGACATAAATGATTGACATTTCTGTTTGGCGTCATTGATTGTAGTGCCATGTCTTTATATTCAATTAAAGAAGTACAGTTTGTATCTTTGTAGTATTAATAAAACGCTTAATGTGATATGTATTTGTTGATTATTTCTCAGAATCTTAAACCTTTTCCTAATTAACGCCCCAAACAATTAATTGATTAAAAGAATATTCACATACATGCATGGAAACCGATTGTATTCCTCTATTGGCTGATATATTCCTTTATTTTTACGAAGAAGCTTTCATTCAGAATCTTGTGATTCAAAACAAGAAAAGACTAGCGGTGGTAATTAATGTGACGTTTAGATACATCGACGACGTTTTTAATTAATATTGGCAATTGCCATATATTCTTCAATGCGATGTATCTCAACTAACCAGAAATTAAAGACACAACAGGATCAAACATACATTTCATACTTGACCTACCAGTGCGTATGACAGGCCAACAGTACAGGGGTTTCTTACTCCTGCATATGACAGGCCAACAGTACAGGGGTTTCTTACTCCTGCATATGACAGGCCAACAGTACAGGGGTTGCTTACTCCTGCATGACACCTGGTCCCACCTTTGGATGTCCAGCGGTACGTGTTTGTCCAGTATTTACAACATTTTTATCTGTATCCTGGTGATTCATTCTTTGGAATGTGATATTTCCTTTATTTCGAACTGCATGATGTCTATTAATGATGTAAGAATGACCCCCTTTATACAACACATTTGCTCTGGTTTCCGATGACCCTAGTTATTTATTCAAAACCATTTAAAGCAGTATCGACTGAACTGATTTGCTAAAATCATTGAAAGATAGACTAATACAGAGGGGGAAAGATAGAGAGACTAAAGGGTTAACATGAAAAGTAAGAGAAAATGATACAGCGAAGAATAGCAATAATGAAAGTAACTACATAGGAATTTGTGTGCAATAGAAATTAAATACGGTATTGGTAAAAGATTCCATTCCGTTGCCCGAGTGTATAATGGGAAATATATATTAAAGGAGAGATTAAGAGACAAGACATACACGAATTTTCAATATAGTTAAGATACAAATGTCTGGAAAACAAATGCAACCAATCAATGTCAAAGTAAATGATTATCAACATCTACAAACACACCATTTTTACATGCTAGTTTCTCGTACTATACTATCTACTTAATTTAATGCTTTCGTTTCACTCACGGCGGAGTATAATCATTATTATTCTCATATTGTGTACAAATGCAAGATCTTCTTACCTGATATCCGTTGTTAATGACGTAAGTTTTGTTTTCTATACCAATAAAACAGAATGGCGTTTGTGTTTTGTTTTATTAAAATATAAAAACCTCAGATACCAAAGTATAAATCAATAGAATGTCCAGGCATACATACAGATCCGGTAAAAATGGACAAACACGGACCTCTGGAAACACAAGAGGTGGGATCAGGTGCCATGGACGAGTAAGCATCCCCTGTCGACTGGTCAGTTAAATCCCCGCCGTGAGTCCACAGTCAAGTCCAATGGAACACGCGAGGAGTGTATCCTCGTCACAATTGGTACAGACGTTTCAACAACCGCTAACGAAAAGGCAACTCAGCATTTCACTTAATGAAACAGAGTAGTCGCAAACAAGACTATGTTACATGTTGATGGATACAACTTCCAACTTATTCTGACCTTGTTAATATCAGAGACAGTGTTCAGATTTCTCTGTTGGTTAAAATAAAGTATTTAAAATACCATAAAGTCCCAATAACCCGGACGAGTTTACATTTAATGTAATGTATTACAACGACATTGAAATGACACTGGTAAGAGTTATCGTTCTTACTTGTAACAATATCTACGGCTATCCAGTACAATCCATATAAACTAACGGGGTTAACAGTCTTGTGAACCGTTTCTGGACCTGGTCGACTATAAGAGGTTTGATTTTAGGTAATAAAGGATAACATTAAAATTACACTGACTTGAGTAATCATCATTCCTACTTGTCACCGTTCATAAACGAGTATCAAGTGTGGATGTGGAATAAAACATATTTAAAGTATCAAAACATACGACTTATCTACTCTTTACAGAACAATCCTACATGAAAAATGAAAAAAACTTAAACAACTGCTTTTTCCAATTAAGAAAGTACCCCAAAATTTAAATATCTAGTCATTGGTTATCATGATACATATTTTGTCCAACACCTCTCTGATTCTACAAATAAATACACGGACGTTGATGCTGTAATTTCTAATAGACAAGAAATTTTACGAAGCACACCTCATTCAAAAACTGTTGAATCAAAAGAAGAATAAGTTGGCGGTGTCCTTTAATTTGACATTTAGATAAGTCGACGATGTTTTTTTTTTCAATTAATAATGACAATTTTCATATATATGTCAATGCGATATATCCCAGCGAACGACAAAGTGAAAAGTACCTATTAATAATCAAGTTTATTAGAACACGACGAACAATTGCGAATCCCAAACGGGATAGGACAAGGTGTCCGGGAGGAGTCATCATCCTCTGCAAGTGAAAACTCCTAGTATGCAAAAAGTAACGAATCAGATTGTCAGTTTAACCCTTGTGATTGTGATCCTTGTTAAAGTTAGTTCCCCTTTTAAATGGATATTGCATGTTTTCTACTGTTGTTGGACATTATCTATCTTTGAACGATCTATAAAATATCGGCAAGGCAAGTCTACCCTTATGCATGTTAATTCTCCATTTTAATGAATTTTCCAAGCTTTTGGTTGCTTTTCAGTATATTGTCAGTAAAATGCATTTCACTCGGGTGATTATTGAGGCCCCTAATGATCCTACTGTTTTTCATGTTTATGAGCCATTTTATCTTCCAAACATTTTTGTTTTCTGCAATGTTGACCAATTAACTTACATAAGGGTAGACTTACCTTGCAGATATTCTTGTAGACCTGTTCCTTTATTCATACGAAGGAGACTTCATTCAGAAACTGCTGAATCAAAAGAAGAAAAAGTTAGCGGTGTCCTTTAATTTGACATTTAGATATATCGACGACGTTTTGTCATTAATAATGACAATTTTCATACATATGTCAATGCGATATATCCCAGCGATAAAAGATACAACAGAATCAAACACACACGCTTCATACTTAAGACATTTTACTTAATATAAACACTGACGGGAAATTAGCAACTAAGCTATACGATAAACGCGACGATTTCGGTTTTCCCATCGTATATTTTCCACATTTAAGTAGTAATATCCCTCAGTCACCCGCATATGGAGTTTATATTTCACAAATGATCCGATATGCCAGGGCGTGCACAACATATGAAGAATTCATATACAGAGGTAAACTTCTCACTGACAAATTATTGACACAGGGATATCGAAAACCGCGTTTAATGTCAACGTTCCGCAAATTTTACGGTCGGTACTAATAGTCTTGTTTGCGACTACTCTGTTTCACTAAGTGAAATTTTGAGTTGCCTTTTCGTGGCAGGCGGTTGTTGACGTCTGTACCAATGTGTGACGAGGATACACTCCTCACGTGTTTCATTGGACTTGACTGTGAACTCATGGCGGGTGTGACCGGTCGACAGGGATGCTTACTCCTCCATGGCACCTGATCCCACCTCTTGGTTTCCATAGGTTCGTGTTTGTCCATTTTTACCGGATTTGTATCTATGTCCTGGACATTCTATTGATTTATACTTTGGCATCTGAATTTTTTTTTACATCTATCTATCATAGTTTTCAAGAGCGTAGGACAAAACTGTGAAAAGCATGAGAATTAACTCCATTAAGGGTCGTCTTGACAATTTTGGCTCAATTTTCTTTCTCTCTATCTATTATACTTTTCAAGATAATGTCAATGAATTTTAAAAACATGAAAAATTTACTTAAAAGGAGCAAATAACTCCCATAAGGGGCTCTATTCACTGTTTTGTAGATCTTTGAATGCTGAAAATTTATCACTTTTTCTCTATCTTTTATACTTTTCAAGATAATAGGACTAAACGGTCAAAAACATGAAAATCCACTAAAAAGGGAAATAAAACCCAAAAGGGGTGACCTCACAATTACGGCCCTATGACTTTTTGTAGATCTTTGCATGCCCAAAATATTTGCTTTCATTTTTTCTCTACCTATTATACTTTTCAAAATAATATCGAAAAACATGGAAAATCCACTTAAAAGGGGAAAACTCCCATAAGAGGCAACATGACAATGTCTCCCATATTGACTTTTTGTAGATCTTTGAATGCTGAACATTTTTGCTTTTTCACTTTTCTATAATTGTTATACTTTGCAAGATAATGCCAAATACATCCAAAAACTCCACTTCCTGACAATTTTGGCCTCTTGATTTTTTGTAGTTCTTTGCATGCTGAACATATTTGATTCTTTCACTTTTACTGTAGCTAATATAATTCTCAAGATAATGTTAAAAAAATCCAGAAGCATGAAAAATGAGAATGGTAACGATGACGCTATTAACCGAAGTACAGAAAATATTTACTATGTCCCGGATCAGTATGGGGAGCCTAAAAACGACACTTATGAAGATATACAGAACGTCTGTGAGGAACCAATAAAATATGAAGACGTACAGAACGTCTATGAGGAAACAAAGCAACATGAAGACGTACAAAACGTCTTTGAGGAACCAATAAAATATGAAGACGTACAAAACGTCTATGAGGAAACAAAGGAATATGAAGCCGCACAAAACGTCTGTGAGGAACCAATAAAATATGAAGACGTACAAAACGTCTGCGAGGAACCAATACAATATGAAGACGTACAAAACGTCTGCGAGGAACCAATAAAATATGAAGACGTACAAAACGTCTATGAGGAAACAAAGGAATATGCAGACGAACAAAACGTCTGCGAGGAACCAATACAATATGAAGACGTACAAAACGTCTGCGAGGAACCAATAAAATATGAAGACGTACAAAACGTCTGTGGGGAACCAATAAAATATGAAGACGTACGAAACGTCTATGAGGAAACAAAGGAATATGAAGACGAACAAAACGTCTGCGAGGAACCAATACAATATGAAGACGTACAAAACGTCTGCGAGGAACCAATAAAATATGAAGACGTACAAAACGTCTGTGGGGAACCAAAACAATATGAAGACGTACAATGAATTTCTGAGGATAGGGGTGAATATGAAACTCTTGGAAATATACGAATGATGAATGATTGTAAAGATATAAGCTTTACAGTTAATGGCATTGCTTAAAGAGACATGAAATGATAAAACATTGAGCTATTTTTTTTCCAGTGGTATCATTTTTATCATATTAGCTCGCTTTAGTAGTAATCTCTTTTAGTATTATGCTATTTGAATTTTTTCTCTTTTCTGAAAACATAAGTTTGTTATTGATAGTAATATTTTAATATATCACATACATGTTTAAGTATTATAATCGTATTTGTAAATTAATTTTTGTTTACAATTTTAGCTTAAGAGGGCTGTTAGTTTAAGTTTACAAGAGGGATATGAATTTACCTGTTGCACCTCTTTAATGCTTTTTTTTTAAACGACTTTATCTTGAGAACCACTCAACAGGTTTCAACAAAACGTATGGAGTATCCTTGGGGAATAAACTTCAAATATGGAAACAGAAAGACCACAGCGGCTGCCCTGGAGATCCAGTAGTGACCCGAAACGTCTAAATTGAATTCATCTTTAAAAGTAATTTCCCAATAACCTATTCATCAATTGATCTCATATTTCATAAGTAAAACCTTGAACAACTGATTGCAATCTTGAAAAATACATCCACTCAAATATCCATAATTGTTCGCAATATTCTATATGCATAATAGATAGAGATATAAACTAAAAATCATCTTCAGCATGGAAATATCTACAAAAGGGACAAACATTATCAGGGACCACTTACGGGAAATGTCTTCATTTTAAGTGATTGTTCTTTTTCGCTTCTATCTTGAAATAATTGAATAAATACATAAAAGTGAACACACAC
This sequence comes from Atrina japonica, assembly GCA_030159075.1. Taxonomy (NCBI): domain Eukaryota; kingdom Metazoa; phylum Mollusca; class Bivalvia; order Pterioida; family Pinnidae; genus Atrina; species Atrina japonica. Next base: position 2,245 of record BROG01001437.1, on the reverse strand, counting down.
AAAGATGAATTCTTATGCCAGACATTTCCCTTTTATATGGATGAATATGTTACTATTGTTATTTAGTCAACAAAAAATAACAAAAAAGAAAAAAGAAAGAAGCAAAATTCTTCGCCACAGAATATGTATAATAACTCAAAAGAACATGACCCAGAACCATAAATAAATAAAACTCTCAAAACAATTTTATTCCCTAAAGTTCAGAATTTACTCAACTGAGTCAAAGGTGAAACTCGCAGACCATAAACGACTTACGAAATTTCTCAACTGAGTATGATTGTTCAGGAGCAGTGTAAATCTAGTTTAGAACACATGTCCCAGTTTATGTCCCAAGTTACTCAGCTTCGATGTTTGAACATTATACAATCACCATGTAATCATAATGTATAATTTTATATTTAACAACTACCCCAGAGATACTAAGCGCTTTAGATATGACATAAGCACGTTTTGTTACATCAAGCAGAGATTAGATTTATATACCTTGTCCCGAATGTTAATGTTAACAATATGGTATGGTCAATATCGGCCAACAGAAAAGGAAATATTGGTCTCCAAAACCAATATAGCTCAAATAACACATTTTCTTCGAACGACAAAGGATTAATCATGTCCCGAAATACCCCTGGGCGACGGATACCCTGACGATAACGTCTATTTATCCTGAAGCGGACATGGACGGCTGACATTTCACTGTTAGTGTTAAGAGTTACTTAAGACTGTAGCAAAGTATTGTATCACTTGGAAAATTTGTCTTACGGTTTCCACAACTTTACCTATGTTACAAAAAACTTGAATAAAAGAATGTCTGAGAATTATTTAATGATGATGGGCCCAAATGACATTGTAAATTGTGAATTGTCTTGTGAAGCCTACCTTGACAAATCTGTTATCTGTGAGATACAAGTGCTATGTGATATGTCAACTAAACAGTGACTAGAGTCGTCAGCTTTTAAACTAAAGTTTTCAGCATTTCACCACCTTGTAATAGTCCATCAATACGACCGAAGTTGTTCATAAATGCACACATACAAAAGTGACACATAAATGAAACAGAGGCACGAAAATCCTTGGTAAAATATCAATACCATAGGTTTTATACAATGTGAATGTATATTGAAGTATTTAGCACCGTGTGTGAGCAAGTATTTTCCGGACACCTGGTCTTATCCCGTTTGGGATTCGTTATTGTTCTTCATGCCGAGACCATTTGCACATCTAATTCGTCGTGTTATAATGGACTTCAGTTTTGATTATCGATTGGTACTTCTTCAATTTTACTTCAAACGTTTTAAACGCATTTACAAATCAACATAGAGTGACCTAATATTCCAACTTTGTTTTGTTCTCGTATAACAGTAATTATCATTATTATTATACCTTTCTGTCGCAATTGTTGGGAATTATCATAGCTTATATAAAAGTTATGTATTCTGTATCTTCTTTGTATATAATGCGTTGCATATACTATACCTATACATGTTGTAAGACTAAGTTTTGTTATGTCAGAATTAAATATAGCCCAAGCCTGTTTCTAGGCTAACAAGCATCTAAAGTGTATTAACTATCTTTATACCATTGTTGTTGTTGTGTAACGTCCTGCTCAAAAATCTTTCACTCATATTGAGACATCACCGAATGCCGGTGAAGGTCTTCAAATTTTGACCTGTGTTCGACCGGCCGTTGTGACACGGAACATCGGATTTTACTGTTTCGAGATCAAGAGTGGAGCGCGCTACCGACTGAGCCAGGCCAGCTATTTGCTGACATTTAAGTCATGGTAGTATTATTATTTATCAATTATGAATAATATGATACAAATACTAAAAAAAACTAACTCGTTTGACAATGCAATATGTTCTCGTAACGTAACGTGACGTGTTCTGTGCTGTATCATTTTCTCTTACTTTTCATGTTAAACCTTTAGTCTCTCTATCTATCCCTCTTTTTATGAGTTTATCTTTCAATGATTTTAGCAAATCAGTTCAGTCAATACTGCTTTAAATAAATAACTAGAATCAGCGCAAACCAGAACAAATGTTTAGTATAAAGGGGATCATTTTTACATCATTAATAGACATCATACAAAATGCAGTTCGAAATAAAGGAATTTTGAATGAATCGCAAGGATTCAGATACAAATCTTGTAAACATTTGACAAACACGTACCGCTAGACATTCAAAGGTGGAATCAGCTTTCATGCAGGAGTAAGCAACCCCTGTATTGTTGGCGTGTCGCACGCAC
>BROG01001436.1:0-55574 GCA_030159075.1 Atrina japonica | reverse complement strand
GTAGTAGTAGTAGTATGAATATTTTCATGAGCATTTTTAAACTTATAAAATTAATTTATCATTATTATTAATAATTCATAAAATTAAAAGTAGTAGTAGTAGTGATGGTGGTAGTTTTGTTCACTTTAAAATGCTTGTAATTCTTTAAACAACAGACAATAAATTATAGATTTCATATACTGTAAAATATTTTATATTCGATTTAAATACAGCATAAATACAGTTCGTGAATAATTTCCCTTCCCACTTTATGAGGTTCATTCTAGCATATTAAACATATAGTGTCTGAGGTATGAAATCTTTAATATCTACCTCATCAAAACAAATAGTATCTGAGATATATATTCTTTAAAATTTACCTTGTTAAAATCCTGCATTTTGTACGTTTCCTGAATCAGATTGTGTGCAGGTGTGTGGTAGTACACATGATTTTTGTAAAGATCAGTTTCGATGTGCTGTGACATACGTGCAGATTTCTCACGTACATTTATCGTGAATTTCTGTAAAAAGAAAGAAAATATATTATTATTATTATTATTATTATTAAATTTATTATTATTATTTTTTTTCGTTGGCGGTTGTTGAGACGTCTGTACCAATTGTGACGAGGATACACTTTCACTGGACTTGACTGTAGACTCACGGCGGGTGTGACCGGTCGACAGGGGATGCTTACTACTCCATGGCACCTGATCCCACCTCTTGGTTTCCAGAGGTTCGTGTTTGTCCATTTTTTATCGGATTTGTATCTATGTCCTGGACATTCTATTGATTTACACTTTGGTATCTGAGGTTTTTATATTAAATAAGATATTGTTGGCAAGCGAGTGTACAACTGTCACCTTAACCAATTCCGTGTAATGTACTGAATCATCAAATTCTTAAAGAACGTTAACATGTAATAAAGAATTGTCTCCCCTATTCGATTTAAAAGTAATAGATGGCGTATGAGATGCCGTTTTGCTCAATGTGTCATTATAACAACTAACAAATCAAATACGCTCAGAAAAAAATAAAGGACTATTGAATCTAATAACGGAATAATTTGTTTTAAATATTCAATTGGCTATGACAGAAGTTTACAAAAGATAATACAATCTACATAAAGTTAACATCTTACCGAAGTTTCTGAGGCCGCATAGGTTGTTATTAAAGCCGTCACGAGTAAATGAAGCTGAAATGACCAAGCCATCTTCTCGCGTCTAATTCTTTTCTTTATATTTCTGTATAGATAGAAAGAGTATATCTTCGTTAACAAAATCCAAGCTTTAGAAATTTTATAAAACTTCTTTTATATATTAAATCTAAGCAACTTCTAAATATATTCTTCTATTTTTTTTTTTTTTTTGAAAAGAAATATTTAGAATTGAATGCTGTGTCATTAATCAAAGTGTACACAGTGAAATATCCTTCTACTTATTAAGATACTTACAAAATTCAGTTCCTTTTGGATATGTCAAATTCTTATTAAAAGTTTATATTTATAATAAAAGTCGAGTTTTAATATTGGCCAATGAAATAAATGTTCGTATAAAGCTGACTTCGTCCTAAGGGAAATCCTTGAGAAACACCAGGTGTTGCACAGTCAGTAAGTATCACCTATTTTACTGACCGATTAAATATCTTCATTATCTGGACATTCTATTTCATTGTTGCGCAATATTCATTATCGGGAAATGGTCGAACCAAATATCTGAATCAACTCCAGTGATAAAAAAAATAATCATAATCAACCTCACACGCTTCATACTTAGACATTTCACTAACTATAGACACAGACGGAAAATTAACAACTAAACTATACGACAAACGTGACGATTTCGACTTTCCCGTTATTAATTCTCCACACTTAATTAGTAACATTCCACAATCACCTGCATATGGAGTTTATATTTCACAAATTATGTGCCAGGGCGTGTTCAACATATGAACATTTCATATGCAGAGGTAAACTACTCACTGACAAATTATTGACACAGGGATATCCAAAACCGCGTTTAATATCTACGTTCCGCAAATTTTACGGTCGGCATAATAGTCTTGTTTGCGACTACTCTGTTTCACTAAGTGTTATAAATATTAAGTTACCTGTTCGATGGTGGTTGTTGAGACGTCTGTACCAATTATGACGAGGATTCGTTCCTCACATATTTCATTTTAACTTGACTGTGGTCTCACGGCTGTTGTGTCTGGTCGACATTTGATGCTCACTCCTCCATGGCACCTGATCCCACCTCTTGATTTCAAGAGGTCTGTGTTTGTGAATTTGTTTACAAGATTTGTACCTATATCCTGGACATCCTAGTGATTTATACCTTGGTATCTGAGATTTTCTATATTATTAAAATATCGAAATTTTATTGTAAGACGTACAAGTAATTGATATGACCAATGTCAAATAATTACAATCTTTCACCGAAATTCTTTTATTTTTATTTTTACATTTTCTTTCAAAAATATTTCTGTAAACTACAAATGCCATTCAGTGTGTTCATTTTATGACTTACACCCTTAATTTCAAAGGCGCATATCGTAAAATGGTTGAACTGATTGTGACGCTTTCAGATTTTTTTTAGACAGACTACATAAATTTAATACGCAAAGTTTTGAATTTGAAAGCTTTTCCTGGATTATTTTGAATTGTCAACAAATCTATTATTTACGTCGTTTTAAATTGTAATAATTAACATATCACCAAACGTCTGTTACATGGCTTTCAATGTGCACTGGTGACGTCATCCGATTGTCTGTCAACAATTGCCAAATTTGAGCGATTATGGATAGGTCAAATATGAACAAATTATCTTAAGCATTTTTAGTGACCAGTAAGTATCCCTTGACTTCTAATATACATTTAAAATCAAACTAAGATAAATTTGTATATGTTTACAAATACAACAAGTCTTAATTAATCTATAATACGGGTAGTTTTCGTGAAAAAACTATAGTAATAATACATAGAATCAGAAAATGTGTTTTTGCTGTACACCTCATTTTTTGGTTTTTACAAAATAAACGGTTCCGGTTCTGGTTTTTCGCAGAACCCAGATGTATCACTTTATCACGTATAACTGTTATACTGCTGCGTGGAATCGGAGCAAAGAAAATATGTTTTACGTGGAGACCATATGTTTTGAAAAAAAAAACAAATATTGTATTTGGTTTTTAGAAACTAAACGGAATTATTTTTGGTTTTAGCGGAACCTGGATATTTCGCTTTATTTTGGATCAATGACAACTGTACTGGGACCGTGCAATATTCTTTGCCTGTGATTTTGCATTATATGTCAACCTTCTAGGGCTCACCCTGGTTTCAGAAAAACATGAGCAAAAGTATTAGCCATCCCAGATTTATTTTAGCCAATTTAAAATTTGACTAGCCAGGTCAATAAAATTTGAAACCAAAATGTTTTTTTTTAAATATTACGCAATGAGATGACTAGTATGATATATATATATATATATATATATATATAACGCCCACGGTTATACCGCCAAACCCGCATAACCCCGCTTTCTCTTGGAGAACGGATTTCCTCCCATATAATTCCAACGCTTAACGCAAAAACCCGCACATACCGCCATCCACAGCTGATTCTCCGGTACATATGATCATTTTAAAATTTGTAATTATAAATGTTAATTCTCTTGAACATATCGCCAGTCCAGATGAAAAAACAAGTGTGAGTAAAACTGTTAGCCGACGGTTTGTTTGTTTACTTCATACTTCGACTGCAAAGGAAGATAATTCGAATATCAAGCGTCATAAGCTGGTATCCGGTTGTATGAACAAAGTGTAGAAGTCAGACGGTGACCAGCTTACGAGTATTACGCTTATGTGAGAGTTGGGGGGAAATGAAGGCGTCGTGTGTTTACACAGCAATTACCACACTCAAGATATAATTATGAGTAGATGAGATATATAAACTTAAAACCTTTCTATTACCGACCTGTCAAAATGTTATTTTATAAAAAATAATGAAAGTTAAATGTTTCCGGGCTAATGTTAGAAACAGATCTAGATATCCCGGGCGTCGAACATGTACTACTACATATTTTGGACGGTTTAATTTTGGCCATTTTAAAAGGGTGGCCAAATTGTCCTAAACAATAGACAAAATATCCGAATTTGCGATAGTGAGTTCTCAACAGGATGTGATATACAACAGAGATTAAAGACATGTCAAGATGAAAAACGACCACACCTCTAAAATGGTAAACCTCGATATATTGCCAAACCCGTTATACCGCCAAAATCCAGGAAAACAAAAGGTGGCGGTATATCGGGGATGAACTGTCTATATCGGGGATGAACTGTCTATATCTATATATATCGGTATGTAGGTTTATTTGGTTTTATTTTTGGACGACTCTGTTGTTACCAATCAATCATACCGATGCTGTGTTAAACATACATGTAGTTGTCTCAATGTCTGTATTCGTACTATTTCTCTTTTTTGAAATATAGTGTGATACACACAAAATATTAGCCAGAAACTTAGCCAATTACTTTTTATTTTAGCCAATCCGGACAAATATTTGTCAATGGCTACATTGGATGAGCCCTGCCTACGTATTTAAATCAGATTACACTCGCGTGTATTTCAATATCTAAATAGATAGGACAAGGTCGTAGAAATGCATATGATTTTTCATATTTCTTGAAGTGTTATAAAAACGAAATACTTATAATTTGTGTCTGAAATTTCATATCATATAACCTAAATAGCTAAGTATCAACCGACAGGAAACAATACAAATCAGGTGAACATTGGATTAACACTAGCCACAGGAAGAACCACAAGTGGAAACAGGTGCTATGTATGTGCAAGCGCGTGAGAGAGAGAGAGAGAGAGAGAGAGAGAGAGAGAGAGAGAGAGAGAGAGAGAGAGAGAGAGAGAGAGAGAGAGAGAGAGAGAGAGAGAGAGACAGACAGACAGAGAGAGAGACAGAGTGCCAGACAGAGAGACGGCGAGAGAGCGACAGATAGAGACAGCAAGAGATAGACGGACAGAGAGACAGACAGTGTGAAAGATTTTCAAAATACATTACATGTCATTTAAAATTTCTTGTTTTTAATTACATGTAATTCTAGTTTATTCTTGTACTTGATGTCGCGGTCATTTCTTAAAGCAAAACAATTTGACATCTACAGGAACTAGATAGTACAAAACGGTGACATTGAATCGTATCTACAAATCATGTCAATTTCGAGGCGTCTCCTGATTGGTTATCAGTTTATCCAATGACTGTATAGAAATAAACCTTGTAGATCCTATAATCATTATTCCTAATGATGTTTAGTTTATATTCTAAAATGGAGCATTAGCACTTATTACCAAAATAAAAATATCCCGATTCTTTCTACTTTAACTACTTGTACTAGATGTACAATAATAAATAAAATTCATACACAGACATACAATTGTCAAATTCCTATATATAATGTGAAAATAAGGTCAGGTTCAGTGTGGTATTCATATACAAATACAAATAAAAAGGTTGAGTTTTATTAGTTGCAATTGAAAAGGTGCCAAACCTGGGTTTCACAAACAATTAGTTTTTACAAATTTTATACAAAATTAAGAATGTTTATGCTAGTATATATATTTCTTGTTTGCGACTACTCTGTTTCACTAAGTGAAATGTTGAGTTGCCTTTTCGTTGGCGGTTATTGAGACGTCTGTACCAATTGTGACGAGGATACACTCCTCACGTGTTTCATTGGACTTGACTGTGGACGCACGGCGGGTGTGACCGGTCGACAGTGGATGCTTACTCCTCCATGGCACCTGATCCCACCTCTTGGGTTTCCATAGGTCTGTGTTTGTCCATTTTTACCGGATTTGTATCTATGTCCTGGACATTCTATTGATTTATACTTTGGTATCTGAAATTTTTTTATTTTGTTACTGCATATCAATATAAGTAGTGAAAAATGAAAAACAAAAATGAAAAATCACAGGTATTGTCCCTTTAAAGTATGATTATTTCAAAGGTTAACGAATTTAGTGGTTTGCTCAATATAAATACACAATTTTCCGAAGACTGAGTAATTTTCATATTTTTATCAGGTGACAATGTTTTGGATTTATATGAAAGGTTAACCTGTCTAAGACTTATCTGGTCATGACGCATTCATTGTCAGTCTACGAAATGACATAGGAGGAAATAAACAATCACGCAATAACAACATATGTCGTCTGATAAAAATGCCCATTTACGTTCCAGCAATACCGTTGCCATACATTGTTATCTGTACACTTTAGCAGACGATCTGACAATATCGATTTTAAAGTCTTTTGGTGTATTGAAGATAACACTGTTTGTATGTGGGCATAGTGTAAAGTTGTAATCACGTGTTCAAATTCGGAAGGTTTTATTTATATTATTTATATCATCGTCTTGTACTTGACATTTAATTTCCAAAAATTGATTGATAAGCCCATCTTAATTTATCATAAACAAGAGAAATTGAATGGCATGTATAACGAACCAAGGTTAGCTAATTGTTTATTATTCATTCAGTATTTGTTTATCATTCATTCAGTATAGTCGATATAGTGTAAACAATAATATGAACCCATCTCAAGATGATAGTGAAGGGTTTCAGAATTTGTTTTACCAGACGTCTGATCCGGTAACGTGATTAGGCCTAACATTCAAATGAAATCCAATACTATTAACGCATTGACAACTCAAAACTGTTGCACTTATTTTGTTTGTCCTATACAAAAGAGAGAAAAAGTTTATAACCGGAGAAAATGTTTCCAGTAATAGAAGATAATTCGACAATGTCGTTCGATTTATAATTCTGTATGTTTACCTTTTGTGGACTCGACGTCTACTTAGAACTGATGATTTATCTAATTTATGTAATTCAGAAGGGTAGCTTTGATTCCTTGTGATAAATAACACCTTATTTCTGAAAATTAATTGACAAACATTCTTTCAAAATCAGTTCCGGTTAAAATTAAGAGAGGATTGTGGATAGGGCTGTCGCAACAGACTAGAATTTGAAGTTTGGAGATTAGGACCCGAAGTCACAAAATTTACTCAGTACCCAAGCTCAACTAACTTTTCATGACTTTCAGGTAAAACACGCAGTGTATTAGGTAGCTGAACATATTTATATATTGATGGCATACAAATGTAAATAATGATCAAAATTATTGCTCTTTTGAAAAAAAGAAATGTTCAAAAATTGTTTGAGTATGTACTCGAATTATGAGTACCGTACTCAATGTGTTTATTCCTTTTTTACAGGAAAAAGTTAATGACGAAAAAGATATATGTATATAAATAATTATATGTTCCCTAATCACACAAAACCAAAATAAATGCGAATTATTAAATAGTCAAAATAATGAAATAAAAGTTGAGCTTGAGAATTTAGTAAATGTGGTGACTTCGGGCATTGGGCTCCGCGTCATGGAAAGTTTTAAAAATGTAAGTATGATAAATTTATTCAAATTAATTCTGAAATCTGAACTAACCAAGTTGAGAATCATCTCTGACTTTTAGTAAACACTAAGGTTAAATGGTATTGGTTACATGTAAGACCGGAAACCGGAACGCAATAGTCAATATACCTCTGCGAAATTGCTTTGTATTAAAAGCGAATCTTTCTCATATGTTAAATGTAGAGATATTAAGTGTCCAGATCAAACTTTGATTAATCTATGTTTTACACCGTGTCATCAAATTCAAACATACGAGTAGCCGATAACAGACCTTGTTTGCGGTGATATTTTGTGGTAAGGTATGTATCATTTTGTAAATGTGTAAAACAAATACATTTCTGAAGCTTTGACTTTAATTTGATTTAAGCATAATTTGAATGACCAGTTCTGGTGAAAATGTATATTATTACCTGTCATTGTCCGTACAGGTATTAACGTTTATCTTCTAACAAATCTCTAGCACATGATTTTTGCTAAGGATACAGTTAACTCCACCAGTCGCTAATATAAAACATACAAGAAGCAAGATTAAAATCATGTTAAACACTCGTTCTCTAGAGATGTATTTTTTGTGCCAATCAAAAATATTTTTGTCGTCGATCTCAAACCTTCAAATTTGCATACTTACATAATCAATGCTAAATATTTTACCGTATATAACTAAACTAGAAACATATGTTCAGGTGTTATAAAACAAAAGTGTATAACATATATTGATGTGTAAAAATGATAAAATTGATCCTGAATGTTCTCACAGTTATCTTGTTTCAATTGTTTACCTATGTCTGATTCTCTGAAAACGCGTAATAAGAGCACGTGCCACATGTATGCAGTTATAATATTGTATATTCGGTATTGTACATTGTATGTAACAAAAGCATACTCTTGTTATCGCGCCATCATTCTAGAAATGGTTCCTAAAGTAAAGTGGAATCTCCCTTGTAGACCACCTTACTGAACTCATCAACCCCTGAAATACAATGGACTCTTCTCTAAATCACTGACTTACACCAGCTCAAATGATAGACTTATGTTAGTATAAAAATTTTCATGCTAGTAATATTTATGACAGCTCAATATACAGTGAAACCATACTTAATGATCACCTCGCTTAAGAGACAACCTCGTATTTAAGACCGAAAATACTGAATTTCAGTTTCTTCAAAATCTCCCCAAAATATTTATTAAGTACAGTTCCTAACTAGAGATAACCATCAGACCAGTGTTAATCAGTCAGTTTGGTGGTCTTAGTAGCAAGGTGCCGCTGTAAAAAAAATCTTTGTAGATATGTATGTAATAGTTGAACAATATCTTCTTTTTATGCCATACAAACTTTCACTGAAAAACAGAGATATAGCATGATAGATTTATATTATATTCGATGTCTGAGATGCTGAAACAAACGACAATTGTAAAAAGAGAAAGTAAGAGCCAATAGTCACTGAATATAAAAGGATAAAAACCTCAGATACCAAAGCATAAATCAATAGAATGTCCAGGACATAGATACAAATCCGGTAAAAATGGACAAATACGGACCTCTGGAAACCAAGAGGTGGGATCAGGTGCCATGGAGGAGTAAGCATCCCCTGTCGACCGGTCACACCCGCCGTGAGTCCACAGTCAAGTCCAATGAAACAAGTGAGGAGTGTATCCTCGTCACAATTGGTACAGACGTCTCAAGGAGTGGTCATTCCTATGGGTTTCTAGGAGTGGTCATTCCTATGGGTTTCTAGGAGTGGTCATTCCTATGGGTTTCTAGGAGTGGTCATTCCTATGGGTTTCTAGGAGTGGTCATTCCTATGGGTTTCTATTATATATAAATATATTTATGATAAAGTTGTGAAATGATAATCAACGTTATATATCAGCTTCATATAAAAATAATATTGAAATTGCAATAAACATTCAAGGGGCTGCGTTTTTCTTTCAAAAGCAGTTTTTTTTCTTTTTTACAACTTCGACTTATATATAGTGACCAAAAAGAGATATATACAGGCATAATAATTCTATAAATCTATATATATTTTGTGAAAATTGCTTTGAGAAACCCAGTTTGGCACTTTCTCTCTTGCAACTGATTAACTCAACCTTACTATTTCTATATGCATACCACACTGGGCATGACCTTATTATCACAAAAATACAGGAATAAAAGATTTTTATGCCTGAATATAACTCTTACTTGTTATTGTACATCAAGTACGAGTAACGTAGAAACAATTGAAATATTATTTTGGTAAATACAGCTAATTCCACTTTAAGTCAAAATCTTTAAAATGTTTAAGTTTAAGAGGATTATTAGCCTACACATTCAATCTAGAGACGGCAGATTTAAATACAAATTATGAACTATTACTATGATACTATATATTTCCCCTAACGATGAGGACAGGAACATACGGGTGTATGTGTAGTTCAAATTGAAATAGACAAGATTTACAGGAAACTGAAAGATAACAATTAGACAAGTATTTTACTCGTTCTGTCAGAAAATGAGATTAAACTTAAATCTAGGTCAGAAATTGGCCTTACTGTCTTCTCTGTCGTATATAAATTCAATGTTTGTATTGTAACTTAGATAAATTATCTTTTCAGGCGTTCTGTCATTGAGTCGAGTATGTTTCTGTCCAATTTCTCGTTTGTTGCTGGCTTATATATTCTCTCAGTGCTGCAGTTATCATTACGTTGCTCTGGGTATGTTGTCCTTTTCATATTTACATTTTATTTCGTGTATCCTCGTTGAACAGTTACTGAATGTCAATCCTGATTTTTATTGCCATAATTAAGTACTGATTTGTGATCTCTGATGCATACTCACTTTGATATAAAGTGCATAAATCTTATGTACGAAATTTATCTTTATCACGGTGGATATACAAATAAATCGACCAATATATTCAAATTTTGAATCTGTCAAAACAAAGTAGATTTCACCCACACCTGCTCGTACAAGACAATGATTACTCATGAAATGACAACTCCCTAGGAAAATACAGCTCACACGCGCTATGACGCCGCAGTACAATTTATGACGTAGAGTTTTTGTCTTCTAGAATACAGTCCATAGTTATGTCAGATGCATAGAGATCTGCATAATATAAAACTCAGAATTCCAAAATATAAATCATCAGGATTTCCAGGATATATATTCAAAACTGGTAAAAATTGGAAAAACACGGACCTCTGGAAATCATGATAAACATGATTTCCGTATCCACTTAAAACACCCATGTGCTAGTCAATTACTCTTTATTTTTTATTTTCGTATTTTAAAGAACGATCGCTAGTGCACCGTGCATTTATTGTCAATTTTGATGCCGTTTAGGGTGACAGATAAATATAATGACGCCTGCTAGGATACATCTTTTTGTGACGTCATATCATAGTTAATATAAACGCCGTCTTAACACTAAACACTAAATCAATGCGAGACGGATGCGGTAAATGTTAATGTTATGGAACCTCGCCTAATTACCACCTCGATTAGAAGACCACCTCGCGTTTCAGATCACAAATTTTCAGTCTCTCAGCAACATGTGTTTGTGATACACAAATACCCCCGGTCTCACCATATTCTATGCTAACCAAAAAAAAATTATCACCCAATCCCACCCCTGGGGGCATGTGGTGTCAGCGAAGTGCACCCCCAGGGGCATGTGATGCCAGTAAAGTGTAAGCAACCTTAAGATTAATTTACAGTTCATGTTTAGTTACTCTATCCAAACTTTAAATATTTTCAATGTCCTACATTTTGACCCCACCCCACACCCAGGGGCATGTGATGTCAGTTAAGTATGAGCAACCATTAGATGAACTGACAGTCTAAGTTTGGTTACTGTATCACAATTCAAACTTGAAATATTGCACTTTATATGTAAGCGGAATAACGGACAGACAGACAAACGGACGATCCAAACGCTAAATGCCCCCGGCGGACCTTTCAGGCCGGGAGCATAAAAATACAGACCCTCACTTAAGAGATCACCTCATCAGACCATTTTGAGTCAGTCATTTAGGTGGTCTTAGTAGCGAGGTTCCACTGTATAAGTAATTGAGGACTAAAGAGAGTAAACAATACAGCCAAATGTAGCAAATATCTCAAATGAAAGTTGTTTTCAAGCAATGGACATACAGTTGTTGCTTTTAAAGTACTTTCGTTTTTAAGACATGATATTTAAACCAAATCAATTACTATCGGACGTTTTTTTCTCAATTTCTACAAATTATGGATGGTTTTCTACCTTAATGTACTGTTTTGTTGTGATTGTTGTTCTACATCCCGTCAAGAATATTCACTTATTTTGAAATGCCACCAGCTTAAGGTGAAGTACCATAAATTTTGACCTGTGCTATGGACTGACGCCAATGCAGTGTTTTTTTACATGCCACGCCTTCTGTGACACGTGACCTCGGTTTTCAGTCTCATCTGAATGACCAATGACTTTCGCTTCGTATCCCGAGCGTTTGGCGAGAGAGAAGTCATTACCATTTCAAAGTCTTTGGTATGACCCGGTATGGGAATCGAACCCGGAACCTTCGGCGTGATAGTCGAACGCTCTAACACTAGACCACCACAAGCGGTTACCTTAGAGTAGTTTCAGGGGTATGGATATGGATGTTATATATAATGCTTATCAATAGAACGAACTTATTAGTCTTGAGTAATTTTACATTCTGTATGAGAAATTATAGGAACAATTAATGGACAATTGTTATTTCCAGGAATGTCATTCGAATGTTCTTTTCGGGCCAGCAGGTATGTTTTTATTTTACTACTGTTATTAAGCTAAAGAAACAATAAAGAATTATAATTGTTTATCTTGTATATCGGAAATGAAAAATGTTTAATTTTGTTGGGCAAAATAGAATGACTTTTTTCATTATTACTTAATGATATGATTTATCGTACCATCTCTAAATATCGCAGATATCAAGAATGAAAAGTAAAAATGATGATGATAATGATGATGATGATGATGATGATGATGATGATTAATCGGCTAAGAATTCTTATCTGTGTTTTCCAGAGTTCTATTTTCATTCACTATGCATGTTGTCATCAGTGCGTCCTTACTACTGTTAAGACAATGGTATCAATACCATCGAATTTCAGGAAAATTCACGGGCGTCTACTATTATTACGTTTTGTCAGTTTCTGGAGGTATATAACTTATATGGAGACGCCGACAGCTATATTTGAAGTTGACCTATAATTTATATGTTATTTACAGAATGCATTGAACTGGGACCAAGAGCGACCATTGTGTGAAAATCTGAAGATAACGGATCCGTTTTGGGATGAACAATGGTATCTTGTAAGTACATTGATTTCCTGCCTGTTATGTCTGTTATATGATTGTCGTTTTACATCCTGCTAAGAATTATATCCTATTTGGAGGTGCTAACAACTATTGTTAAAGTGTAACACATTTTTATCTGTGAAACTTTTTTGGCATCGAAAATAACTTCCACTTTTTATGCTGAACGGTTTCCGTAGGAATTAATACCTACCTGTTTAAGGTTTTTGCCAGGTCTGGATATTGAACATGGGGCGTCTTGTTTGCAAGACGAAATGCGCCAATAAATTACACTATCATATAATATCCATATGAAATTGAATGTTCTATAGAAATGTATTGTAAACTGGCGACTAATTGACAGGAATGGCTTACTTTTACATTTCACCTGATTTCATCTATGTATTCCCCGTTATCCACGTCCCTTCTGATATCTTAAGTAAATGTATATTATCATGTAATTGACATGAATTCAAACTTCTCTACTGTTGACGCTATAATATTTGTAATTTACATGAATTCAAACGTCTCTACTGTTGACTCTATAATATGTGTAATTTACATGAATTCAAACTTCTCTACCGTTGACGCTATAATATTTGTAATTTACATGAATTCAAACTTCTCTACTGTTGACGCTATAATATGTGTAATTTACATGACTTCAAACTTCTCTACTGTTGACGCTATAATATTTGTAATTTACATGAGTTCAAACTTCTCTACTGTTGGCACTATAATATGTGTAATTTACATGAGTTTAAACTTCTCTTCTGTTGACGCTATATTTTTAATTAACATGAATTCAAACCTTTCTACTGTTGACGCTATAATATATGTAATTTACATCAGTTCAAACTTCTCTACTGTTGACGCTATTATATTTGTAATTTACATGAGGTCAAAACTCTCTACTGTTGACGCTATAATATTTGTAATTTATATGAATTCAAACTTCTCTACTGTTGACGCTATAATATTTGTAATTGACATAAATTCAAACTTCTCTACTGTTGACGCCATAATATGTGTAACTTATATGAATTCAAACTTCTCTACTGTTGACGCTATAATATTTGTAATTTATATGAATTCAAACTTCTCTACTGTTGTTGCTATAATATTTGTAATTGACATAAATTCAAACTTCTCTACTGTTGACGCCATAATATGTGTAACTTATATGAATTCAAACCTTTCTACTGTTGTTGCTATAATATGTGTTATTTACATGAGTTCAAACTTCTCTACTGTTGACGCTATAATATTTGTAATTTATATGAATTCAAACTTATCTACTATTGACGCTTTAATATTCGTAATTTACATGAATTCAAACTTCTCTATTGTTGACGCTTTAATATTCGTAATTTACATGAATTCAAACTTCCCTATTGTTGGAGATTTTAATATTTGTAATTTTATTCAAACTGTTTTCTACTGTTGCAGAACAAATCAAACATAACTAGCTACGATCTCAACGTTCTACCTGCTTGGGAACGGTGCTATAATGGAAGTGGAATTGTAGTAGCAGTGGTGGATGGTGGGATATATGACAACGATGACCTCACAATTGTAAAATATTATTTTGATATTGAATTTATAAGTAAATCTGTTCTTGGAAGATTATATCAATTAGGTTATTTATTATTAGGCCGTCTATGATCCCACTTTTTCTTTCAGAAACATTTCCATGCATCTTTTTAATTCCAACTCAACCGATGAAGTCTTATTGACAGAAACGACCGTCTTGAGCTTTTCGGTTTTGGCAAAATTAAACCCTCAAACTAAAGCTTTGGTATTATGTTAAAATATCATCGATACAGATTACAGATTTGTTTATTTTTAAAAGACTTCAAATATAAAGGTAATAATGGCGACATTCTTATGATAATTTGATGATCAAAGATCTAACTCAAGTACCACATTTCATATTTAATTCAAAATTCGAATTGTCAATGATATGTACATTTACTATTTTTTGGTTTTCATAATAAAAGCATTCTAACCATATCTTACAGTAATAGGTATTTTATTGGTAAATTTTTCTTCTTATTTTCCCCTTTATTCTTCTTTTTCATCTTCATCTTTTCCTTTTCTTGTTTTATTTTCTTCTTCTTCTTCATCTTCATTTTGATCTTCGCCGGCGTCATCATCATCATCATCATCTTCTTCTTCCTTTTCTTCTTTTTTTCTTCTTCCTCACCATCTTCTTGTATTTCATTATTTTTCTCATACTATTATTATCATTTTTATTATTTGTAGAACCGCAACATTTCATATGACCCTTTTCCGGAGGAAAAACATGATTTAAAGTAAGTTTAGATTTTCACTGA
The DNA here is from genome assembly GCA_030159075.1 of Atrina japonica. Lineage (NCBI taxonomy): Eukaryota > Metazoa > Mollusca > Bivalvia > Pterioida > Pinnidae > Atrina > Atrina japonica. Next base: position 40,475 of record BROG01001436.1, on the reverse strand, counting down.
CTACGTTATCTTTTGTGTAGTCGTTTTGTCAGTAAGTTTAGATTTTCACTGACTACCTTAGCTTTTGGGTGGTCGTTTTGTCAGTAAGTTTAGATTTTCACTGACTACCTTAACTTTTGTGTGGTCGTTTTGTCAGAAAGTTTAGATTTCCACTGACTACCTTCTCTTTTGTGTAGTCGTTTTGTCACTAATGTTTATCTCGTTTTGTCGCATAATCATATCTCCCGGAATCTGCATACTTTATGAAAAACCATGACGGAGTAGAACAACTCGAAAATGGCACATTCAGGTCACCCTGTGTGCGTGTGCCAGCACAAACACAGTGTAACTGGATCATAAATTCCACGAAGAAACTTTTCAAATTTAAATATTTTTTTTTTAATTCAAGTTGAAATTATTACCATTTTGGTTTTTTTAGACATGGGACAAGAGTTGCCGGAATAATTGCTGCAAACATGAATGATAAATCCGGAGTTGGAATCGCGTTTGGGTCAACAATAGCAGGTAACAACTTAAACACACACACACAAACACAAACACACACAAACTCAAACATTTAGCAGGAAGTTAATTTTGCAAAAAAAAATTCAAACCATTACTTAAAGTAATCAATCACTTTTAGAACTTTCTTGTGATTATGTTTGATGTTAAAAAATATTGAGGTTTCAATTTCATCCATTGCATATATTTTTATAGTTGACGCTGTGAGATTGAACCAGATCAGCATTTGATCATTTCATACACCTCACATAAATACTCGAGAACGAAGAAGAATGTTACCTAATACATTTATTATGTCATAACAAGTGTCTTTTAAAAGACTATTTACAATGTTTGTTGATGCTGTAGAGACGTAATAATCTCCTATATCTTTTAAAGACGTCGAAGGTGCCTAACATTTACGGTCAGTATAGTAGCCTCTTTGCGATTACTTTGTTTCACTAAAGTAAACCAACTGTAACGAGGAATTCTTCCGCACGCATTTCATTGGAATTTGCCTGTGCCCTCACGGTGGGTGTGACCTGATCCCACCTCTGAATTTCCAGAGGTCCATGATTGTCCAATATTCACCAGATTTGTGTACGAATATCCTGGACATCCTGTAGATTTACATTTTGGAATCTGAGATTTTATCTTCTTATTTCAGATATCCGTATGCTCATTGGTAATCCCACAAGTAAAACTGAAGCCGAAGCATTGACGGCGAGTTTAGACTATGTGGATATTTATTCCAGTAGTTTCAATCATTTTCCAGCCGGATTTAAAATATATCCACAGTCGGAGGAGGTAGCCAGTGCAATTGAAAAGGGAGTTCAAAAAGTACTTGATTTGATTGTACAATAATTATTACAGATATACTATTTTACCCCTATAATATTTATTTACTAATCTGGATTAAGGATATATTAAGGTTTTTCATGCTCGGCTCCTGCCTCCAACTTAATCTTTATAATTAAAAATTGTCTATATAATTATAAATTATGAATCTGTATTTGATTGATAGAGAATGGGATCATATTAGAAATGAATATATACAAATTTTGTTATTGCGAATTCAGATGAGAGTTTTCTAGGTTTCAAATTCTGAACAGATAAAATATGTCCATGAATTGATAGGTGTGTGTTTGTGTATTTGGTGATTTTAATAATTTTCCCATTCCATTTATCTACACAAAAGAAAAATAATGAAGGAGAGAGAAAGAAAGAGAAAGAGTGAGAGAAAGAGGAAGTGGATGTGAGAGATGAGAGAAAGTGTGACATAGAGGAGGAGAGTGTAAGATAGATAATGGCGAAATTCATGAAGAAGACCACGAAGAGAGTAATGTTATAATTATAAGATTTATATTTATATCAACATGTTTTACCCAAAACCACAGGCAAACAAAAGCCGTGACTGATTGTGAAAGACATTAAATTAATAATTAGACTTTGTATATTTATATTTGGACTTTTCAGGAATAGCTAGAAATGTTTGCTTCTGAATTAAGGACATTACAGGTCTACCAAGGTAAATTGGCACAAATGTTTACAAACACAACGAGTCTAAATTAAATCATAACAAGGGTGACAAGCCAACATATCATTGAAGAAGTTCTGAGTGCCGTGGAACACTTTACTTAATTCAATCAAATCTGAGTCTTACAAAAGACCAAGCCACTTGTCATCATAAAAGTATAAGATTCAGTAATGCATGGAGTCCGTGCAAGGCAATATGTTTTACATGTACAACCTATTTTTGGTAAGTAGACCGTATCGTTATGGCTTTTGACTCTACCTGGATGTGCCACTTTACCTTGGTACACCTGAATTAAGGACATTAGATTCATTGAAGTTTTGTGGATTATGAACCTTATGGATTATGATAAATGTTAAGGAATGAGTGCCAGATTAGGATGATTTAACGGTTTGAAAACTTTTTTTTCTACTTAAACTGGAATAGGGCAGGAACGGAAAAGGAGCAATTTACGTGTGGGCCACTGGGAACGGAGGAGGGACATTTTTTGCTGATAGTTGTGCATTTGAAGGATTCTGCAACAGTATATCCGTGATTGCGGTTGCAGGTAAACTTAAAATAAATATCAAATCACATCATAGTACGTCACAGTAACACCTAGTTACAAATAATACATTCTCCTGGTGATTGTTTTAGACATGAAAGCGCCTGAGGAAACAAAAAAGTTTTATTGAACAATTTAGATCTACTTCGCTGTGGATAATTATATGAACTTTATATGACTCTGTACACAGCATTTTAAAACGGATTTATATATATATATATATATATATATATATATATATATATATATATATATATATATATATATATATATATATATATATATTGTTCTTTGAAGGAATTCAACACGATCTGTCCAAAATGCCTACAGGAGAGGAATGCAGTGCAATGATGATTGCAGCGTTTTCCAGAAACCCGTACGATAATACATATAAAATAGTAAGTGGATAGTAAAGTAAAGGAAATCAAATCATGATAAAAATATAGGACTCCCTATATGGAGTTTTTTTTTCAACTACATAGTTTGCTAAATGCTGGATTTCTATATGTATATTTTTCTATGTTCTGGAGTGATTCATTTGTATTTTCAAAATATTAGTCTAGTCCAAATGAAAATTTGTTAATATCAGGTGTTGTTTTACATTTTTTTTCAAAATTATGAAGAGTAAAATAAGGACATGTCTAATTACCGAACACAGATATAGATATACGTATAAATTCGTACCTTCAGATTACTACAGCTGGCCTAAATGAAACTACGGATACATTTGGACGAAATTCAGCTGCGGTTCCCATGGTTTCCGGTGCCATTGCTCTTGCTCTTCAGGCAAAGTATGTGATTTATTTCATGTTTTATATCCAAGAAATTCTAATAATATGCATACAATCATCATAAGCTTATAGTGTATCAAATTGAAATTTTGAATAGTGTTTTACGCCACACTCAGCAATTTCTCGGCTATATTGTGGCTGACAGTTTTAAATGGTGGAGGAGAGAGCCCGATTACAACGACCTGGGAAAAGATCACTGGTCTTCCCCAAGTTTACTGGCAAAGTTTAAGTTTCTCACCAAAATCAGCTTAGGTTCCAGCGGGGGGCTCGAACCTGCTATATATATATATATATTACTGAAAGTGGCGTAAAACACCATTGACATAATCAAATTATAATAGTTTCATTTATCATATCAGTCCAAATCTAGGTTACCGAGACGTTATGCATCTACTTGTCCGTACTGCGAGAGGCGATTTACCATACAAAGTCGATGATTTTCAAACAAATGGAGCTGGTTTTAACGGTAAATAATTCAGTTAAATTCAGTACCATTTTTTTTCCACATATACTCAAGTTTATCCTATAATGATATGGTAATTTGTAGTGGTTTATTTTATTTATAATCAGAACTCTGGGTTGTTGCCACTGTTTGTGGACCGTTTAAGTCCCCGATGTTTACATAAACCAAGTGCTAGTTAGTTTGGTTCCGGTGGATTTCTAACAATAAAGTGAAAGTTCATATTGGTTGCAAATGTTATAAACATAATACCAAAGTTATAATGCTCAAGACGATCGTTTTTGTCAATTAGACTTCATCAGTTAGCTCCAATTTTAAATATATTATTTCTAAAGAGAAAGTGATATCAGACAAGGGATTCCAAAATATTTCGTTCAGATAGTACCTTTTTTTAACTTCTCTTATTTATGATAGTTATCTGTTTACAATGGGTACTTTAAAACGGTGTTTGACAATATATTCAAGCTTAGTATTTGGCCTTGTATGATACCTCTTTTTCTTTCGGAACTCCTTATTGTTCTATACACATAATTTGGCCGGGCGGAGTAACCTTTGGATTATCGTACGATTGGTTCTATCCAGTTATGATAGGCTTCGCGGAAAATGCGTGTTTTATAAACTGGATATCGTTACGACTTATAACAAGTAAGATGATTCGTTCCTCACGTATTTCATTTTAATTTGACTGTGAACTCACGGCGGGTGTGACCGGTCGACAGGGAAAGCTTACTCATCCGTGGCACCCGATCCCTCCTCTTGATTTCAAGAGGTCCGTGTTTGTCCATTTTTTACCAGATTTGTACCTATATCATGGACATCCTAATGGTTTATACCTTGGTATCTGACACTTTTAATATTGTTTCTGACAATGTATTTCTAATGTATCACCAAATTTTAAATTCGCACAGCTCAAGAAAGGGTCCCGAAACTCCACTTCGTTAGATTTTATGGATTTTATTATACCTATTTAAAATTCGAGTTCAACTGTTAATGTATATTTTACAGAAATGGGTCTTTGGTGTATGTATCTCTATGAGGGTTGTGACAAGGGGTTATACTAAATCCATTGTTTTATAGTAAAATCCATAATGCCTAACGGGATTGAGTCTGAATGCGAGGTTTTAATGTCCACTTTAACAAACAACGGAACCTTTTCTTCCATTTCAGTTTCGTCGACTCTTGGTTTTGGGTTGTTAGATATTGGAGCTCTTGTGAAAAGAAGTATAAGTTGGGTAAATGTACCCCCATACAAGAAATGTAGCAGTGTGTTAGAGGGTAACACCAGCTTCTTGTACGTATGAGTAAAATACATTTCTTCTATATCATACAAGCGCAACAAACAACAACGATAAGATTGTTTAATCTTTAGGTCATTCCAAGTTTAGCGTCTACTCTAAAATCAAAAACAAAAATCTTTCTATAAAAAACAAACTCAAAACGGCAGAAAAAAAAAACACAAGACATTTTTATGAAAACAAATGCAATTTATGAACATTTATGTATTTTCCTATATGTTAAGAAAAGAAAAACAAAATTAAACTTATAAAAAGCATGTATTTGGCACATACAGATAAATAATCTATGAAATATATGTTCATGTTTAACTGTTTATTTTAGGGCAATGTTCAATTCCCCCTAGATGTTTGTGTTTTCTTTTCTGTTTTCCCAAATTCTATCTATCAGCGGATGATAAACAGAGAAAAAAAAACTTGGAATGGCCCTGTTTATACACGTGAAATTCCTATAGAGAATAATATCTATTTATGCTTAGCCTAAAGGGGCGTTAGCTGTATTGCCAAAAATATTTCGATGTCTTTCTTCTTTTATTACTTGTACTTGATGGACAATAAATAAAAAAGAGCTATACACAGGCATACAAAATTTTAAGTTCCTGTGTATTGTGTGAAATAAGGTCGAGTCCAGTGTTGTGTTCATATACAAATAAGAAGGTTGAATTAATCAATTGCAAGTGAATAATTGACAAACTGGGTTTATCAAGCAATATTCACAAAATATATAGAAATTAAGAATTTTTATGCTTGTGTATATCTATTTTTCGTTGTTATATATTAATCTCAAAAGTGAAAATGGAAATATTTATGGACAGAAAAGGGTTCTTGTTTTTTAGACATTCATGGTTGTTTGGTCATGATGTTTTTACTGTCTCACGGTGGGTGTGAGCGGTTAGCATGAGATCCCTCATGGCACGTGCCACCTCCTGTGGATTTTCAGAGGTCCATGATTAACCACTGTCCACCAAGCTATTAATAACTCGTTGATCTATATAATTATGTATGTATTTGTATCTGTCTGTCTCTGTTTGGATGTCTGTGTATATATATGTGTCACTTTCTCTGTGTGTATGTGTGTACCCTTTTCTCTGTGCGTGTTACTGTGTATGTCTAACTCTCTGTGTATTTGTATGTCTGTGTGTGTGTGTTTTGTCTCTGTTTATGTATATGTGTGTCTCTATCTCTCTGTGTCTTTATGTGTGTACCAGTCTCTCTGCGTGTCTCCCTGTCAATGAGTATGTATGTGTACGTGTGTCTTTGTCTCTGCGTGTGCCTATGTGTATTTGTGTTTGTCTCTGTGTCTATGTATGTATTTGTTTCCGTGTGTATTTCTATGTGTATGTGTGGGTATGTCTGTGTGTATGTTTATGTCTGTGTCTGTGATTTACAGTATGTCTATGTGTTCGTGTGTATGTGTGTATGTCTGATTTACATACTATACTATCCTTTATTTCTTCAGATTAAATACATGCATTGAGCTGAATCTTCCGAAATCATGTGTAATTGACAGTCTAGAGCACGTGGTTGTCCATATCAGATTTTCATCAAAACGTGCGGGTCATGTCAAAGTATATTTGACGTCACCATGTGGAACAAAGTCTCTTTTATTGCCCGGAAGATTTCTAGACAACAGAAAGTTACTTGACATAAATGTGACATCTGTTCAATTCTGGGGAGAAAATCCCGTTGGAAAATGGTATTTGACTGTAGAGGATAGCATGGATATTGACGGTAAGGATTCGGGATATTGGTTTGTAAGGGGAACACGAGCAAAGTCGAAACCGATATAAGATAATTTTCTCAAATTCAGAATTATATTTATAGCAGTTGCCTAACATGCCTTAATCCATTATTCATTCCGAATAGGTCACGGATCTGTTTCGAACAACACTTAATAGCCACTTCTAGTGTCAAAGAAAGAGTAACAGGCTGAAAAATAGGTCACGTGGAAGGAGATTCTAATCTAACCAAAATTTCAATTAAAAGTATGAATGTTCCCTTTTGTTGTTTTCTTGTGAAAGGTCGTTTAAGATCACTCTTGCATTTGTTCTTCCACCACTGAATTTGGATGGCAGCATTTATCGAAAACATCAAAGTATTGAATGCCCTGCAGCTAAATATTATAAACATAATACCAAAGTTATAATGCTCAAGACGATATCGTTTCTGTCAATTAGACTTCATCAGTTGAGCTCCAATTTGAAAAGTATGTGTATTTTCTAAAGATAAAGTGGTATCATACAAGGCCAAATAATATATGTAAAAGTATTACTATCTTAGCTTTAGAAAATTTTCGAATTTAAATGTTGTTATCAGTGCAAAATATTACTTTAGTAAAAGATGAATAGCTGGTACCGAAATACCAGGTACTACGTTTATGTATACCCTCGGGGACTCAAACTGTCCACCAGCATACGCAACGACCTAACGACCTAGTGGTTATAAATATTATAAACATAATACCAAAGTTATAATGCTCAAGACGATATCGTTTCTGTCAATTAGACTTCATCAGGTGAGCTCCAATTTAAAAAGTATGTGTATTTTCTAAAGAGAAAGTGATATCATACAAGGCCAAATAATATCTCTAAAAGTATAGCCGAAATCCGTCTAAGAGTAACCATTGTAAAATAAAAATGACTATCTTAGCTTAAATGATACCCATAGTATTAAAATATGCAAATAAATAACTTGTTTTCACATAACATCACTTGTTTTCACTTATTCACACTCTGTGGATTGAAAAAAGTATATAACATTTTAAACAAGGTATAACATAGGAGCATGCAATATAATCCAGTATATTATCAACGGATTAACGGCGGGTGTGACAGGAGATGCTCACTCCTCCATGCTCCTGGTCCCACTTCTGGATTTGGACATCCGTGTTTATCCAATATTCACCAAATTTCTTGACATCCTGAAGATTTATACTTTGGTATCTGATATTTTATATTATATCAATGGATTCATATCTTTATTTCAACAGGGGAGATAGAAGAATGGGGTTTGTATTTCACTGGTCTCAACGGAAGAAGTGATCTAGCGATGGACGTTTGCAAAGACAACTGTACAATTACTCAAGACTGCGAACCTATAAAAGTTATAGACAGCACGACCGTAATAGGTAAGTTGACTTTTTGTATTATTTATTTCAGGTAATTTTCTAATCTTAAATTTCAAACGTACTCGTTCACGGATCTTAATGAAATTCGATTTGTCATTCTAATTTTTATATTTTACTCAGAATCATCAAAAACTACATTTTTCTTTTAAAATTGTTTTTCCGGTTAAGATAAATATTTCTAGAAGCCATACAAATAATGCTAATCTAGAGTCCATTATTTTTTTTTTCTCAGAGAGATATAGTCCCGTTAAAATAATCAAATTACAACATATAAATCTACATAAAGACGTTATTACCACGCATGTGGCAAGGGCTTTGAGTAATCTACATACGGATGACATTTTGACGTTATTACCACGTATGTGGCAAGGGCTTTGAGTAATCTACATAAGTATGACATTTTGACGTTATTACCACACATGTGGCAAGGGCTTCGAGTAGTTACGCCGCATGTTAAATCACCTCTGATTGACTGACCTTATTACATGATGACGAGCACCTTTAATCGATATCAAAGTTTCAATTTTGTCTGATCACCCTTAACCCCTTAACATGATCCGTAGTCGTATATGAAATGTTATATCCTATGTACCCGTATCTTATTCACCATATACTATCTTCACCAAACCTGCTATTTCAGGGAATTTATTATTTTAAACTGACTTTTTCTGACAATGCAGAAAATACGGTTTACTTTTTACTTCATAGGTAATGTTTTTACTTCATAGATAATGTTTTTACTTCACATATAATGTCCGTTTAGATCAGTTCAAAATAGTAGAATTCCACATGATATGCATCTCTCTCTCTCTGTCTGTCTCTCTCTCTCTCTCTCAGCTTTATTTATAAAACTAAATTAGAATGAATTCAAAATATCGCGTATCGCGTCCTTTCCCGACTCGAGTATTTCTCAGTTAGGTGAGTTTCTTTCAATTTGCCACAGATATAGTTCAGAGCTTCTGGGAAAAGGATGCTTATATATGGTGATGGATTTGTAATAATAATACTAATATTAATAATAATAATAATAATAATAATAATGATAATAATAATGATAATAATAATAATAATTTTTTAAACTTGTTATCATACTTATGATTATGATTATTATTGTGATGATGATTATTATTATAATTATTATTATTTCATTTCATTTTTATTATTATTTTTTTATTTTTATTATTATTATTTTTTTTTTATTATTATTATCATTATCATTAATTATTTTTATTTTCATTATTATAATTTTATAATTATTTTTTTTATTATAATTATTATTATTATTATTTTGTTAATTATTTTTATTATTATTATTATTATTTATCTAATTATTTGTTTTTATTGTTATCATTTTTTATTCACTGTTATTTTAGTTGTTTACGTTTTTATATAATTATTATTATTACAATAATCACTGATTCTATTATAATACAAATAACTTGATTGTTATCTATCATCCGTATTTTTTACTAATTATACGTTGAACTATATATATATATATATATATTCGATGTTATAAAGTTTATTTGAATGCAAATTTTTTTCATACGGATGTGCGCATTTGTTAAAGATAGAACTCTCTGTAGGATATTCCATTCCATAACATCATTTATACATACTATCAGGCACATTAACACGAGTCGATTTTCACACTCCACTAAGAAATCGAAATTGTCCAAAATTCTTTTTAACTATGATTTACAATTATAATTGCCTTTAAAATATGATTCACAGTTACTTTAATTATTATTATTATTATTATTATTATTATTATTATTATAGGCAATGGACTTTCATCGTCAGTGATAGCAGGAATTATTATATCAGTACTATGTGGCGTTCTTTTAACTGTTGCTTCAGCCACATTTTTCTATCGGTTCTACAGGAAAAGAGGAAAGTACGTACGTATAATTGTTCAAAAACAAGTCTTAGATCCAAATTTGAAAAAATACTGAATCATATAACAATAAGAGCAAAAACCTATATTGTCAATGGTTTGGTATTTCAATCGTTGTTTTGTTTTGATTTTTAAAAAAGTTTAGTAATTAGAAATGTATCTTTTGTTCATTTAATTTAATTTTTTTTAATAAAATCACTTTCCTTAAAAGATTTACCAAAGCATATATTCTAATTGAAATAAAAGGTTTAAATGATCTAGTCTAATGGATGACTTCACAGTTCGACCAATGGAGTGGAAATGGAGAAACTTGAATTTATATGTAGGAGCCTCATCCTCCTTAAATATTAGATGACTTATAGCTGGTAAAATCTCAGAATATTTCCATCATTCGAAATACAAATTATACGTGTATATGGAAAAGTAAAGTTAATGTAGTTCACACGAATCTCCGCTGAGATATTGTCTAATTTTGCAATATTTTAAATGACATTCATGTATATTTTGAAGTTTGTTAAATGCCAGTTTATACGACTTTACATTTTTTCTCTTCTGTAGAAAATAAAAGCTATCATATGAAGCTTGGGAAAAAACACTTCAAGAAGTGATATGAAAGTGCCAAAGGAATTCCTAGAGTGGATTTGCCAGTTTTCATATCGGCGACAATAAAACCCAGAAATCCGTGTCAAATAAAGTGTGTGTGTGTGTGTGTGTGCGCGTGCGTGCATGCGTGTGTTATATGTGTGTGGTGTATATGGGTATGTGTTGTATATGTGTATTGTGTGTGTCTGCTTACGTCCGTCTGTGCGTGCGTGCGTGTGTGTTATATGGGTATGTGTGTTGTGTGTATCTGCTTACGTCCGTCTGTGCGTGCGTGCGTGTGTGTATGTTATATGTATATGGGTATGTGGTGTATATGTGTTGTGTGTATGTGCTTACGTCCGTCTGTGCGGGTGTGTGTGTGTGTTCATTATGAATTTCACTTATGTAAGCAGTCAGAATGATTCAGAACATTGTATTTTCTGCAATGCCTAAATTATCTCCCAAGTAATGCACAATGTTTAGAAATTCATTTTTGTTTTTCAGTTATCTAATTTATAAAACCTTATTGAAATATATATATATATTTTATATTTCATATATATTCTACCGGATATTGAGCAAAGAACATTTTCAATATATATATATATATATATATATACTTTATTTCTTACCTGTTTAATATTTTTAATAAAATTTAAAACATCAAAAGGGTTTTCTAGACATTATTCTCACATAGTAAGATATTGTTTGATTTTTTTTATATTTTTGTTGTTGTTGTTGTATTGTTTTGTTTGGGTTTTTTCTTGTTTGTTTCAATCATGGAGGCGGCTTTCCGCCAATAAACTGACAACCTTTCTAACAGAATAAGGCTAAGTTCCAGTCCGCTGCCTAGAGGTGGGAATCTTAACTAAAGGGTGATGCACCAGATACTCGGCTACGAAGCCCCCCTCCCCATTTTAAGATGAAGCCAACATTGGTATTGGCGATTACGATCAAATTCGGTGAAAAGGTCAAAGTCGGTGAAAAGCACGATTGGCGCATGGGAGTCACTGTTTGTGGTCCTGCTTCAGAATGCTATCAAATATTAAGTCGTAAAATGTTGAGCGTGTGCTGTCACTCGATAAATAAGACCGTTCGTCTCACATCGAAATGTCCCATGTTCGATTCCCGGTATCGGGACGTAGATAACTGTTGTTGCTGTTATATTGTTTAACGTCCCACTCAAGAATCTTTCACTCATATGGACACGTCACCAAATACTGGTGAAGGGCATCAAATTTTGGCCTACGCTCGAAACTTACAGCCATTCAGTAGTGAGGATTCTTAAACGTGCCGACACGTACTGTGACACGTGACCTCGATTTTTACTGCCTTATCCAAAAGACGGGAAAATGACCTGACGCCGGCTGGACTCGAACTCACGACCTCACGATCAAGAGTCGAGCGCGCTACCGACTGAGCCAGACCACTTATGGGCGTAAATAACAAACACCAAACTGAAGTAACTATACATTCACCAAGCAATCGGCATTAAAAGAGTCACAGATCTGAGGTCCTTTGTCACTACCGGCGTGACTCAAGACAATCGTTTCTGTCAATTAAACTTCATCAGTTGAGCTCCAGTTTATAAAAGATGCTTATTTTCTAAGAGAAAGGGGTATCATACAAGGCCAAATAATAAATCTAAATGTATAACATGATCCATCTAAGAGTAACCACTGTAAAAAGATGACTATCTTAGCTTAAGAAGGAATTAAAATTTAAATGGTGTTATCAGTGCGAAATGTTACTTTAGTAAAAGATTATAATCTGGTATTAAAATACCATGAACATCACGTCAGTCCCTATAGAACAGGTCAAAATATGTGGCACCTCAATCGTACAGTTACAGATGTCTCCGTATAAGCAGAAACAAGAGATCCCAGAGGGATATTGGCGCCCACCATGGAATGTTCTATGTCTGATCTATGACAGACTGTTCTTTTCCCTTATTTTGTGTTTCAACATTTAATTTGAACTTAAATCTATATTTCTGTGAAATACATTTTTCACAAGATTATAGCGAAACTGAACTTGAATTGAACGTATTACATTTTAAGAGAGAATGGAATTCAACATGGCAGACAGGTGTCCATCTTGGATTTTGATCTCTATGAAATGTAATACGAACATTTAGAGTTCATTTAAAGTGACTTTAGCTGTGTTTACAAAAAATATTTCGATTTTTTTTTCTACTTTTTCTTGATGTACAATAACATATAAGAGTTATACACAGGCAAAAAGAGTCTTATATTCCTATATTTTTGTGACAATAACGGTAGGTCCAGTGTGGTATGCATATACAAATAATAAGGTTGAATTAATCAATTTTAAGTGATTAACTGTCAAACTGGGTTTCTCGAGCAATTTTCACAAAATATATAGAAATTTAAAATTTTTTATACCTATGTGTAATTCTTTTCGTTATTGTATATAAATCTAAGTAGAAAATATAAGCAAGATTTTTATAAAAAAAAAATTAGCTAATGCATCTATCACGGGGGTCTTTTTAGGTGTTGTATGTCTGTAAAATATAACCAAGAGTTATATTGAGTAAAACCTTTATTTCCAGAGTTCCAGCAAGAAGTCAAGATAAAATATGAAATATACAATAGATATAAAATAATGAGTCTTTGCACATAAACAATAAGTGCAACCAATGGTTAAAGGTTAACCTTACTGACCACATTACATAAACCTACATGAATAGAAGACATGCATAAACTAGTCATGTAACAACACAAGAAACACATGATTAACAAATAAAAGAGGGGAAATAACCACAATGGTGAGATCACTTTGCTTTGAGAGGTACAATGCATATGAAGAAGCAGGCAGCCTTTGTATAAAGTAAAACATATCATAATTTTAATTAACACCCGAATCTACCGAATTTGTTAAAGCTTAAGTACTTGTACTTGGTTTTGAATAAAAAAAACTTATAAAAAAAATATTCATATGTTTCACTCACTAAATCATAAAAGATGCAGAGGGTCACTACTAACCTTTAGCCTAACAGTGTACACCAAAACAAACCAGTGCATGTGTACTTATTAATAACAAAATACTGAAGACCTACACAAATATTACAATAACTCCTACATAAAAGATTCCTAACATTGTTCATTGACAAACTAAATATTCACACCGTGATTCGTGATTGGTCAATACTGAATCAACTCGCAATAAGTATTTTCTAGCGTGCACATTTCATATTGGGCGGAAGTGTAAACGACATTGGCAAATTTAGAATCGATCACGTGACAAAAGCGTCTCCGGAAATGAGATCCACAGACTGCCTAACTGATGAAATTTGAAAATAATAACTCTAATTTTTCCATTTTACATTATACATGTATTTTATCATTAACAAATTAAGAATTGTAAAACATAAATTGTTTTTAGAATTATTTCAATTAAAGTTTGCCTAACAAACCGAGCGGCACAAGCCCACAACAAAGGAACAAACGGCCACCCGCAAAACAATAATTAATAAACCTTAGATAATAACTAGGCTATGGAAATAAAGTGCACAAAATTACAAATGAAACAATATCCATGTTTTTCAAACAAACAAAACTAATATTGGGCATCTGTTACCTAAGTACGCACAAACACTCCGAAATCAAGTTTGATACATGAAAAGTCTAAAATGGCACAAGTTATAATGAAAAAACTGTCACAAATTTAACATGTACATTAATAATAAACAATTAAGAGAACACAATGCCGAACCGAGACATTCAAAACTTTTAATATTTAACCCAAAGAATATGAAAAATATGCTTCACATACCTGTAAAATATAACCAAGAGTTATATTGAGTAAAACCTTTATTTCCAGAGTTCCAGCAAGAAGTGACGCGCGGGCACTTGTTCTGAAACTCTGCGTGGTTAAGGCAGGGATCCCCAAGGGGACCACAATAATTATCATCCATCCACCTGGGCGTTCAAGGATACTCCAATAGAGAAAACACACGCATCTTCCCCGTCGTGGACCCCTTATATAAAAATAGGTATAGGGTGGGTTTGTTTAATCCGAAGACCCAAATCTAATCGATAGGATGCGGCCACAAAAGACTTCTCAATTGATTTTTCCCATGCAAAGCCACCTGTAGACTAAATGGACATGGATTACTCTTGGCCGGTGAAGGTGTCATCATTTACCTAATTTATTAGCTTTGGCTAATTTCAAACAAAGGATAGAATTAAACACTGCTACACGCTGAAACACGGCAAAGGAAAAATAACAGATTTGGATTGAAAGTTAGAAACGCTTCTCAAAATATCTATAATCTTATGTCATTTTTAGCAATTATAAAAAGTAAAACTAATATTATAGAGAAATGATAAGATGAGTTTTCAATTTTTATGTTTTATCTGATGGTCTATATGACCTGATGATACATCTTTAAGTTATCACATGGCTTATATGACAACACTTCTAGTGTCGGATCTTTATATCTATTTTAAATACGAGCTCAATTGATGGACTTCTTGAGCATTTGTTTTGACCTGTTTCGCAAAATTTATAACTTTGGTATTTTGTTGATTACATGGTTACAAATCTGGTTAATATTGGACAAACACGGACTTCTGGAAATCAGGAGGTAGGGTCAGGTGCAATGGAGGAGAAAGCATCACCTCTTGATGGCTCAGATCCCCCGTGAGTCCAGTCAAATTCAAATAAAGTAAGTGAGGACGAAATCATCCTCAAAATTGGTACAGCTGACTCAACCTCCGCTATCGAACAAGTAACTCAACAAATGTGCTAGATATGCAGTGGAATCTACCATCGTAAAAAGACACGAATACAGTAAAACCTCAATGTACTGCCACCCATTGTACGACCAAATCCGCAAACCGTCATTTAATCACTCAGAACGGAATTCCGTCAACGAGATTGCACATAGTGCCAAACCCGCATAGCGCCATCTACAAAACAAATGACAAAAAGACGCTCTTTTATGAAGTCTGATGAAGTCTAATTGACAGAAACGATATCGTCTTGAGTATTGCAACTTTGGTATTATGTTTATAATATTTATAACCACTAGGTCGTTGCCACTGCTGGTGGACCGTTTGAGTCCCCGAGGGTATACATAAACCTAGTACCTGGTATTTCGGTACCACCTGTTCATCTTATACTAAAGTAATATTTGGCACTGTTAACACTATTTAAATTCGAAAATTGTCTAAAGCTAAGATAGTCATTTTTTTTTTTACAGTGGTTACTCTTAGACGGATTTTGGCCATACTTTTAGAGATATTATTTGGCCTTGTATGATACCACTTTATCTTTAGAAAATACACATACTTTTTCAAATCGGAGCTCAACTGATGAAGTCTAATTGACAGAAACGATATCGTCTTGAGTTACTTTGGTAGTATGTTTATAATATTTTAAACCTCCTTAATACTGTCATTTTAAGTAGAACAAAGGTTACAGAGATATGATTTAAACTGTCCTTTGTAATTTGCAAGTTTCGTCTGTAAATCCGGAGATTTTCGTGGAATTTTATTTTCGCAATACAAAAGTATTTGCGAGATGATATTTTCGCTATTTCCAATGCACATTTCGTTATACTATTATTATACTTCGTTACGCGATAATTTTATTTTTCGAGCGAGCGAATCTCTCGCGAAATTAAACGTAAATAAAATTTTCCAGAAAAAAAAAGAGATTTACAGTAGTCATATTCACTTCATATTCAAAATTAACACTTAGGTACAACACGGTAAAGTTGTAACAGTTAAACAACCAAATCTTCTTGTATTGCAAATTCTTACGTGGATAGAAAGTTGTAATATAACGAAATTTTACTTTACCGTTAAAGGTAGGGATGCAGTGTTATCATTTGTGAAGATAATGTGAAAGGGTTATTTATTCTTAACGTTTTCACTCTGTAATGGTAAACAGTAGTGTGATATCTCAACTTCATTTCCGCCAGACGGCGATACTGTTCCCAGTCCAAAAAAATTGTGGAACTGTAGCTTGGTTGTAAATCCCCCGTCTGTGTCAATATGTATGTAATATATCGCATTGACATATGTATGAAAATTTTCATTGTTAGTCGATATACCTAAATTTCAAATTAAATACACTCGCTAGCTTTTTCTTATTTTGATTCGGAAGCTTGTGAATGAAGTTTGATTCGTATGAATAAAGGAACAGGTCAGCCAATAAAGGAGCACAATTGATTTCCATTGGAATGCCGACATTTTGCCGAAAGACTGCAAACATTACAAATATATTGTCTATTACAACAAAAATTATGTAGACCTGTAAATGATGTGCTGGTTATCGATTATTTATCATGTACAGGCTCCCAGGCAGGCGTTTTGTTTTTTGTTTTCGATTTCTCTTCATTACACTACTATTTTATCAGAGTTTATAATAAGATTTTCGTACCCTATCAACTAACTAATTGCTACAAAACTTTTAAAATACAAAAATGCAAGTAAACATTACGGATATACATCAAACTTTAATTATGAACAATGCTCCCCAAAATGTGATTTCAATTTTAAAATTTGTTTCACAGTTTTCATTTGTCAGATATTTTCGATCGGTAAATGAATGATTTGTAAATATCACAAAATTTCATTTACAAAATTGTCCGCATGTAGATTAATGTAACAAAATTTGTTTTTTTTTAAAAACATTTCAAGGTACAGAATACTCATATTCTGACCCCACATCCGGAAAACATTTTGTTTTGAAGTAAAGGAAGTATTCTAGGTTCGTTAGTTTCTCGTCCAATGAAAATGATATTGGATCCTTATCTTTTTCTAAACTAATTTAGTTGAAATCGTCATGAACAGATAGGGTTCGTCAAATACTTATGGATCGTATTATATTCTTCACCTTGACTGTCCTTTCGTGATATACAAATTTCAACGCATGCGCAGAATTCTTATCAGTCGGATATTTCTCATACTTGAAGGTATTGTGAGAAATTGAATAATCTATGTTGTATATATATATGACTTTGGACAGCTCTTAATTCAATACATCTCTGTATAGCCTACCTTTGTAAGTACTTTATTCTGGACATCTATTTTATATCTATTGTATATGACGGAAGTGGACACATTATTTTATTATTATTATTATTATTATTATCATCATTATTATAATTATTATTATTATTATTAATATTATTATTATTATTATCATTATTATTGTTGTTGTTGTTGTCCTTATCATTAGTTGTTATTTTTGTTGTTGTTGTTGTTTCCAAATGACCGAAAGTCATTAGAAAGTTCAATTCAGTTTGTTTGTTTATTTGTTTGTTAATTGTTGTTTAACGTCCCACTCAAAAATATTTCACTCACATGGAGACGTCACCAAATGCCGGTGGTCTATGCTCGGCACTTACGGCCATTGAGAAGTGAGGGTACTTTAACGTGCCGACACCTACTGTGACACGGGACCTCGGTTTTTACTATCGCATCCGAACGACAGGAAACCATCCTGCCGCCATCTGGACTCGAACTCACGACCTCACGATCAAGACTCGAGCGCGCTACCGACTGAGCTAGACCGGTTCAGTTCAATTCAGTAATTAATAATGAATAACAGGAATTCACAGCTAAAGGTCATGATAGATAGATGGATAGATAGATACATAGATAAACAGACAGCCAGGCAGACAGATAGATAGATAATAGATAGATAGATCGATAGATAGAGACACAAACACACACACTGCATATATATATATATATATATATATATATATATATATAGTGTGTGTGTGTGTGTGTGTGTGTGATGTCGAGACTCGGACATAACTTGAGAGACAGAAAACAACATGTGTATTAATTTTAAACTACACATACTGAAAATCCATTTCATTACTCACAGACATACTTATAAAATAACTGATAAACATATTTCGCTCATAATTAATTTTCAATAAGAAATAGCATATTTCTTATACATTTACAATCAATATTCAAGAAAGTTAATTATTAGGTAATAAGTAATTGAAGTTATGAAAAATATACTTACCCGAATAGTTATTTTCCGCTGTCCTGCTCCGAAGTAGTGTATGTGAAAAGAACAGATAGCCGAAGTTTTTAAACAAATAGAAAGGTAGAGTGCACAAACAAATAGTTTGAATCGAGTATATGTACTTCTCACGTGTAGTATACGAAATTCGTCGGTCAGTGACCAGTCAAGAATGAAATAAATGAATATTCATGAATTGATGATAAACACAAACACGTGGTGGTGACAACAATAACAAGCACGTGTAGGAATGTAAACAACACACAAAATAAACAGGTACGGACAGCAGAATGAATTAAAAAATCCTAGTGTGATATATACTGATTTATAGATTCGATCATTCTCTTGGAGGTGAATAATCGTTCATTAATGAAATAAAACATGTATTATGGTAAAAATCTTAGACAGAATACCTTCTTCAGCAATTATTATTTTATTCTAATACTGATGTAAATATTTTCATTTCAGAAACATTCTCAGATCAATATGAAAATCACTATTGTAAGCTTCTTAACTATATTTTTAAGGTAATAATTTTTGCACATTTACTTAAAGGAACATTTGTAGTGCTCACAACATTTTCCTTTCTTTTTTACTAATTAGATTATTATACAGTGGTTACTCTTAGACGGGTTTTGGTTATAAGTTTAGATTTAATATATAACCTTGTATGATGCCACTTTCTCTTTAGGAAATCTTTATGAAAATATCAGATACCAAAGTATAAATTTTTATGATGTCCAGGATATAGGTACAAATTTGGTGAAAAATGGGAAAAAAAACACGGACCTCTTGAATTCAACAGGTAGGATCAGGTGCCATGGAGGAGTAAGCATCCCTGTCGATCGGTCACACCCACCGTGAGTCCACAGTCAAATACAAATGAAATACATTAGAATCGAATCCTAGTCACAATTGGTACAGGCGACTTAACAACCACCATCGAACAGGTAACTTAACATTTCACTTAGTGAAACAGTAATCGCAAATAAGACTATTTTGCCGACTGTAAAATTTTCGAAACGTTGACATCAAACGCGGTTTTTGATATCCCTGTGTCAATAATTTGTCAGTGAGTCCTTTAACGCTATATATGAAAAATACAAATGTTTAACACGTCCTGGCATATTGGGTTATTTGTGAAATATAAACTCCATATGCTGTGAATGTGGGATATTAGTACTTACATGTGGAAAATTTACGGTGGAAAAGCTGAAATCTTCTCGTTTGTCGTATAGCGTAGTTGTTAATTTCCCGACTGTGTCTATAGTAAGGGAAAAGTCTAAGTATGAAGCGTGTGTGCTTGATTATGTTGTACCTTTAATTTCTAGTTCGCTGGGAGACATCGCATTCATATATGTATGAAAATTGTCATTAATTGGAGCTCGACTATTGACGTCCAGTTGACAGAACCGATCGTCTTGACATTATAACTTTGATATTATGTTTATAATATACACATATAGCTAAAATAGTCATCTCTTTACAGTTGTTACTCTTAGACGGAATTTGCTTTACATTTAGATTTACCTTTTGGCCCTGTATGATACCATTTTCTCTTTAGAAAATATGCATCGTTTATAATCTTGAGCTCAACTAATAAAGTCTAATAGACAGAACCGATCACCCTGACATTATAACTTTGGTATTATTTCATTGATTAATTCAACCTTACTATTTGTATATGAATATGAACAGGCCCTGAACTTATTTTCACAAAACACGTAGAAATATTAGATTTTTTTTTATGCCTGTGTATAGCTCTTATTTGTTATCGTACATCAAGCACAAGATGTAAAAGCAGAGTACAGAAAAAACAGATATTTGAGGAAATTTCTGTATGCTATAGCTATATTGATCACAGCACCGCGAAAAGTTACAAGAATTCTAACGAGAAATAATTTTTGTGTTGGGGGAAAAGGTCACATATTAAATTAATCGAATCAAAGGTCAGAAAAAACCTTTGATCCCACTCTAATATTTTATATCGATATCATATTTCATAAAGAAATACATTTTAAATTTTGCGACGAAAGTTGATGACAATCTATTGCGGTATATGGGTTTACAGATGACCGCAGGATATTAAATCATCTTGCGTCGTAAAACGTCTAATTTTGGCTTCGGCTAGTGTATCCATTGATGGCCTTGGCTGACATTATTTTAGATTCTGATCAGCTATGCCAGAGCTTGTTCAATATATGAACATTTAATATCAAAGGTAAACTACTTACTGACAAGTTATTGGCAAAGGTTATCAAAAATTGCGTGAACTGTACCAACTGTGACATGCGTTTCTCCTCATCTATTTCATTTGGATTTGACTGTGTATTCACGGCGGCGGGTATGACCGGTCAACATGGGATGCTTACTTCTTCGTGGCGCCTGATCCCACCTCTGGATTTCCAGAGGTCCAATATCATGTAGTTGTATCCTGGACATCATGAAGATTTATTTTTTGGTATCTGGGAGATTTTATTAATGATGACATAAACATATGTACGTATTCTCAAAATTCATATTCTTTTTCGATTACAGTGGAACCTCGACTAAAATCCACCTCGGTTAGAAGACCACATCACTAATCAGACCACTTTGAGTCAATCAGAAAGGTGGTCTTAATAGCGAGGTTCCACTCATTTATATTTTTATGTTCATGTTATATTGTTATATCATTTCATGACTGTTGTAGGCTGTTGTAATTTGTTATAAAGCTCATTGAGTTTTCTAAATATTTGGAGCAGGATGATACAGATATGTGACAGCAATATTCCTCCGACTGGATATAAAGGACTCGTTCCATCGGTAAATAAAAAAATGATTATGCAATGTATTAAATTAAAATACAGTTAGTCATTTTGTTACATGTATGTATGTATGTATGTATGTATGTATGTATGCATGTATGCATGTATTTGATTGTGCGTTGTCTCTCTATATATATATCTATCTATCTATCTATCTATCTAATTATTCTATATCGATCTATCTATCTAACTATCTATCTATCTATCTATCTATCTATCTATTCTATATCGATCTATCTATCTAACTATCTATCTATATATTCTATATCTATCTAACTATCTAACTATCTATCTATCTATCTATCTATCTATTTATTTATCTATCTATCTATCTATCATTTATCTATAACAATACAGAGACCATAGGTTGGCAATCAGGAGGACCGGAAAACACTGTTCAAATAATGTGAACATTCAATTATCTCGGACATTTTATTATCCAGAGGATGGGTACAAGAGCCATGGAGGAGTAAACTTACATTGCCATCTGGTCACATGACCCGCTGCGAGTCCACAGTCAAATCTAAAACAAAATATTTTGTACTTCCTTCGGATTAACACTTCGATAACTATTCTTTTTATAAGTTTTCGTAATACATTTGTTAACATGCTTGCACAGTATTCTGAAATATAATTTTTCCATTATAGGCAGGTCCGTGTGGCTCTCTCACATTCAATGACGAGTTTTGGATGTTCGAGTGGTATCTTGTAAGTACCGGTGTCAGATAGAAAACCTTCCTTCATAGAGAATCTTCCACTGGAAAGTTTTCTATATAGAAAACTTTCCCCTCTCCCCAGAAAATTTTCTACATAGAAAATCTTCCCCCGGAAAGAATACTGCATAGAAAACATCCCCCGGAAATTTTCCTATATAGAAACGTTCCCCATTCCTCCGGAAAATATCAAGAAATCTGTCCACTGATTATTTCAAAAAATAATATACTATGGAAACATATGCAGAGTGTAAATCCATCTTGTTTCCAGATTTGAATTCCGGGTGGGGTGATTTTTTTTTTTTGGGGGGGGGTCTATATGACACCGGATATGGCAAAAAATATTCTTCACTTTTCGTTTTTATTTTCTCGAAAGATAGAATAAAGTTCAGTTTCAAAACAACTTGGTTTGCAAAGTCATTTCTAAACATAATTTTATAACCACCTGAAAAAGGATATATGATTTTGTATTTTTAATCTGTTTAAGTTATTTTCCATTTCTGGAAGAGTTTTCATCTAACGCTAAATAAAGAATATTTGTTTTCCTTATTGATTTACCAATTTCAAGTACAAAACACAAATCTACCTTCCCTATCCTAAAATGATACAAACTTTTTTTTTAAATTTTGACTTATTTACCTATTGAAATAATCAAACTAAATTTGGTGTTTTAAGAGAGGTTATCAGCCATACCCGTTGGACATGAATGTAGTACCTGCATGGAAGAAATGTTACAATGGAACCGGTGTAGTGATTGCAGTAGTTGATGGTGGTGTTTATCAGAACAATGTTGATTTACATGACCAGTTTGTGAGTATGCAAACTTGATAAACTTTATAACTCTTGTAAAGGATTCATGAAAATATAAATAAGAATATAATTCTATACACAAATATAAAACAAACAAACACCTATGGGTGTGCACACACACACACACACACACACACACACACACACACACTTTTGACGGGACTCGTTAATACTGCGTTGTTGCTATTGGTAACGTCGTCGAGTGTCAGGGGGAAATGTAATCTGGCAAAGTAACAAACGAAATACTCCCGAACAAACCAAAAAAACAACAGTTTTGAGATGGCCTCTTAGGATGAAAGCACTAGACATATTAGAACATATTATATATATATATATATATATATATATATAATATATATATATATATATATATATATATATATATATATATATAATATATATATATATATATATATATATATATATATATATATATATATATAAATATATATATAAATATATATATATATTGCTACTTCCGAAAGCCGATCCTTCTTCCCGATATTGATCCGGATTTAAAGAAGTCTGGATTTTTTCCCTGCTATTTTCAAGTACAAAGTTTAATGAAAAAGAAAGTACCAATGGATATCTTAAACTCCGAGTCCATTACAATACGACAAATTAGATATTGAAACAGTCTCAACTAACTGCAGATATCTCTAAATTCCGAACAGTGAACCAATAATTGTGATAAAAACGCGCTAATGTATTTACAATAACTTCTAAATACTGACATCTTATACCAAGTCTTCTGGCGTTTTGATCAGTCAATCTCATTTTCAAATAAGTTGTAAATAATGGAAGACAAGTGATGAAATAAGTGTGAATTTGAAAAAAAAAATTACTAAAATACTTATAAAATACCAGAACAAGTAAATTTAATGACCGGACCGGTCTCTGTTATTTTAAATATACATGTATATTAGAACGGACCGCAATTACATACATAAACCCGAACCCTCCAAAAACCGAACAAAATATTTTGTCCAGCTTTTGGGAATTCCACTGTAAATATATATACGAAGAATCTGTACTGTCGACAACATGTAGTATTTAATGTTTGTCTTTTAAAGTAGTCTAGTAATGAAAATTTGGAGAGAATCGTCAACTATATTCATTATTTACCTTTTTACCGTTTCCTATTTGTATTTCTATCAGTGTCACATTTTCCACAAAATTGTCTTCATGAACCTTTTTTTTCTAATCCTAATCTTACCCGCCTTTTTCCAGATTCAGCATTTATCATATGACCCTCATCCATTTGAACATCATGATTTAAAGTAAGTTTTGTTTTGCTTTTGTTGTTGGTGTTGTTTGTTTGTTTTTCTTATTGTTTTTGTCAGTTTATCATACACAACTTTTGTTTTTTGTTTTTAACATTTGTATTATCATTTCCTGCAACAATCTCCCATTGAATCAGTGTTAATCTAGACCGCATTTGTATCAGTTATAATCCAAGTTCCTGATAAAAAATCTCAGATACCCAAGTATTAATCTTCAGGATGTCCAGGACAAATATATACAAATCTTGGATATTGGACAAACACGAACAGTTAGAAATCCAGAGGTTGGATCAGGTGCCACGGAGGAGTAAGCATCCCCTGTTGACAGGTCACACCCGCCACGAGTCCACAGTCAAATCCAAATGAAATACGTGAGGAACGAATCCTCGTCACAATCGGTACAGACGTCTCAACAACCGCGATCGAACAGATGACCCAACATATAAACGTTCATTCGTTAAATATATTCTTTAATCATTGTACAGACACGGCACCAGAATCTCTGGAATCATAGCTGCAAAAGAAAATAACCATCGCTTTGGCGTAGGAATCGCTTTTGGAGCAAAATTAGTCGGTATGTTGTTTTTTATTAATATATTTCTTTACAAGATATATAATCCACAATGGTGGTGGACTTTTGCTTTCTCTAAGTTGTATTCAACTAGTAACCCATGGAATGGAATGTGGAATATGGAATGGGGTGGGTGGATGGGTGTATGTATGTGTGTATGTGTGCATATGTGTGCATATATGTGTTCATGTGTATGATTATGTATGTATATGTATTTGTGTGTATGTATTCAATAAAACAACCAAGGATACGAAAATTCGGATTAATAAATCAGACATTTAACATTTCTCTCCATCTGAAGTCATGAATCTATTCCGTATGTAGCAGGCGAGGAAACATGTGCAGCAAGACCGGGAATCGAACCTATGACCTTCCTAACACTAGCAGGACGCTATAACCAACTGAGCTTTCAGGGCCGATACCCTCTTCTCCTCTACACTCTTGCCCCCTTAACAAGATTTCTGACCCCAGAAACCAACGAGATTCTTAACACAGTGAGTTAATTAGGTGGGCGCCAAATGTAGTATTCGAGGAAAATGTGCGACCAAACCGGGAATCAAACCCAGGACCTTCTTAATACTAGCAGGACGCTCTTACCAACTGAGCTATCCGGGTTGATACCCTCTGCACCGCTACATGTATTTCAATTGACACCTCAAAATTCTCAAATATGAAAATCAATATCCAAATATAACATATGACTGATTCCATCTTCTCTTGCCTTGTCTCAGATGGCGTTTTCATTTCACAACTTATACGTTATGCCAGGGCATGCTCTTCTTATGAATGTTTTATTCTGAGAGCTAAACGACTAGCCAATAAACTACTTACACAAGGTTACGTTGTTGAACGCTTGGAGTCGTCGTTTAAGAAGTTTTCTGATCGATACGGGGATCTTGTTTAACATTATGAAGTCCCCCTCTCAGATATTAGATCACAGACAGGGACTCCGTTTCACCAATCATGCTTTTCACTGAACTTGACCTCATCACCAAACTTGACCATTTTACCGAATTTGACCCGTTCATCGAACATTTGCGACGGGTGTGGCATGCCAGCAGAAGATGCTGAATCCTTCCGGACACCTGGTCTTATCCCGTTTGGGATTCGTAATTGTTCTTCATGTTGAGACCATTTGCACATCTAATTCGTCGTATTATAATGGACTTGAGCTTTGATAATTGATTGGTACTTCTTAAATTTTACTTGCGGTCACTTTCTTTCATCAACCATCCTATTGCAGAGATAGGCGTCAATGTATTTACATTTCTCTGACATTTGCGTAACAAATTGAATGTTGTTTATCATAAATTCTGATTATTTAAAGGGGCACAAGCTGTTTTTTCAAATTTTATTTTTCCTTTTTCACTACTTAGATGAGTATACAATAACACAAAGGAGATATACACAGGCATAACAATTTTTAAATTCCTATACATATTGTGATAATTCCTTGAGAAACCCAGGTTTGTACTATTTGTATATAAATACCACACTGGACCTGACTTTATTTTTCAAAAATGTTTAGGAAAATAAGATAATTATGCCTGTGTATAGCTCTTATTTGTTATTGTACATCTAGTGCAAGTAGAAAAAGTAGGGAGAAAAATCTCAATGACTTTTTCCTAAACACAGCCAATGCCCCTTTAAGTATGTAATGTATCTTTGACAGATATTCGTCTTCTCATAAACCACCCAACCGTAAATACAGAAGCAGCAGCACTTAACCATGGCCTTGATTCCATCGACATTTACACTTGTGCTTTTAATCATTTCCCTTCGGGATTCAAAACTTATCCCCTAGACGATCAAATAAAAAACGCACTTATTACAGGAACAAATTATGTGAGTTTTTACAATATACTTCAAGTACAATTAAATTACCCTCTTACTTGATAAAGGTTGATTTTCATTTTCGTGAGTTTGAATATCGTTTTACGCCACACTCGTCAATTGACTCATCGCATTTTCGTGAAAGTTTTTTTTAATGTTTGTCCGAGGTATTACCGAGGTGTCGTGTATTGTAACGTCATTAAATTTAAAAATTGTTCGAGCAGAAATGGAAGGGTTAATTTTGCAATCATATGGTGGCGGCCAGTTTAGGTGGTGGATAAGAGAACCCGGATACAGTGTATCCATGGAGATATCACCAGTCTCCCGCAAGTAAACTGGCAGAGATTCTCCTAGCTTAGGTTTCTGTGGGACTCGAACACTTAGTGACAAAGTACGAGACTTCATAGTTTAAGGTGTAATGCTATACACTCAATAAAGGACCGTCTAGTATAGTAAAAGTCAAAGGTTTAATAAAACTAAAATGAGTGGGCATTGGCTGTGTTTACCAAGACATATTTTAATTTTCTCTCCTTTTACTACTTGTATTTGATGTACAATAACAAATTAGAGATAACCCAGGTATAAAAATATCATTGTCCTATATATTTTGTGAAAATAAGGTCAGGTCCAGTGTGGTATTCATATAAAAATAGTAAAGGTGAAAATCAATGCACTCTAAAATCTAAAATTGGGTTTCTCAAGCAATTTTCACAAAATATATAGGAATTTAAAAAAAACAATATGCCTGTGTATATCGCTTTTTTGTTATTGTATATAAATATAAGTAGTAAAGAAGGAAAAACAATGCCCACGAGCCCCTTTAATTTATGTTCCACGAAAGGGACGAGTTAACGAACCCATATTGCAGTCGACAGTAGAACTTATCTCTTACATAGAGTTTTCGCTCCTTGCACTGCCGATCTTACAAAAAGTTGTCGGTCCTTACACTGCCGATCTTACACAGAGTTTCGCTCCTTGCACTGCCGATCTAAAAGAGTTGTCGGTCCTTGCACTGCCAAACTTACAGAGTTGTCGGTCCTTGCACTCTCGGTCAATCTCTGTCAATTTCTAAAAGCAGTCTCGAAATACATGGTCATGTAGCCTACAGAATGAATATGAAAGCCAAATTACTCAGAGTAAGGGTAGTAAATATAGTCCCTATCTTTATAACCATTTACAAAACATATTATTGCCTCAAACACTATTTTCTTCTGTCAGCACACAAATTATATGGGAAAAGACCAACAAAAATTATAGTAGATAGTGTTTTGTAATCGATACCTTTTTTCATTTTTTACATTTTTTATCTATCAGGGCCGCAATCATAAAGGGTCGATTTATGTCTGGTCGACTGGAAATGGTGGGGAAAACTTTTTCCGCGACAGCTGTGCTTACGAGGGTTACAATAACAATATATATGTTATATCTGTAGCTGGTGAGTACATTCTTGTTGTTGTTGTTGTTGTTCTTCTTCTTCTTCTCTCTTCTTCTTCTTCTTCTTCTTCTTCAAAATGTGAAAATTATAAACATAATACTAGAGTTATAGGTTGGAAAGAAAAAAGCAAAAAAGAAAAAAAAACAAAGGAAATCGTCTCTGTCCTCTTTTTTCTTTTGTATTTGAACCTACCCCCACGCCAAGATCAGATTCGACTTTGTCACAGGTGCCATGATTACTGTTCTAATGTATGAACATCTGATTTTGTTTTTTTTTTCGGATTTATATCTTTGCGTTTTTCTTTTTTAATCATCTGTTTGGAAAATTGGAGCTCAAGGTAGGTGGTCACAACAAAATCGTATTAAGCAAATATTTAGGCACTTTTTCCCGACCAATAACTTTAGAATTATCTTTATTGTTCCAGTGACCATAAGGAAGCCTTTTTTTCATACAATATCCAAAATGGTTTTTAAAATGTTGGTAAGACATTTAGATCAACAGAAACAGTCTGTTTTGATAGCAATAAATATTTTCTGATAATTTTGTCCAGAAAAACTTCTATAAAAGAAAAATCTTGTAAGTTTGTTTTAGTTTGTTTTACAATTCAGTGCTTTTTGTAATCATAGGAGTTGATAATAACTTGCGTAAACTTCCAACTGGAGAGCAGTGCAGCGCAATAATGGTATCCGGATTTTCCCGAGATCCAAACGATCCATATGCAACGATGGTAAATATATAAGTAAAACCAATGGAAATCTAACTCTGTATATTTCTCATTGGCTGATTTCATGATAAATTTCGATGATGGGTGTATTTTGATAACTATTTTATGTTTTGTTGTCTATGCAAATTATGGGGCCTTTAGAAGTATAATGCAACAACAGACATATTTTTTTCATTTTAGCACAGTCCGTCAGCAACTCTCCGTTATCCTTATTGCAAATCAATAGGAGAACCTACCACAAGTCGTGGTGTAGGACAAGGGAATCTCATCCGGGGAATTTAAGATGTTTTATCTAGATCGAGGCTTGTCGAGACAAAGAATAAAGATTTAAACATATAGACTAGAAAAACAGATTTACATTTATATGTTTCTCTATCAACTGCATATTATGATATGGTTTTTATATCTGGCAGATGATACGATACACCACGGCGTGTTCAGCGTGTGAACATTTCATACAAAGTACCTACTGTAATATTGTTGTCACAAGGGTATCAGAAATCACTATTAATGTCAAAGGTCCGATAATTTTATAGTCGGTATAATGGCCTTGTTTGCAACTACAGGGGGTTCTTACTCCTCTATGGCACCTGATATCAGCATTGAATTTTTAGATGGATTTGTTTTTTCAGTGTTCTCCAGATTTGTAAATTGTCTCCTAAACCAAATGAAGGGTAATACATGTACTTGTATCTGTGAATTTTATATTCTAATGCACAATGCACTTTGACCTCAGATCACAACAGATAATGACGAGGTGTAATTGTAACAGAATGCCGTTTTATTGTCTGTCAAACCATGCCACCTCCTCTATGAGACCCCACTGAACCCCTCCTGGGGCCCCAATGAAAAGGAAATGACTTTTATATTCTGACACTTTGACTTCAGATTACAACAGATAATGATATTTCCACTAACAATTTTGGAAGGAATTCTGCTGCTGTCGCCTTGATATCCGGTGCCATATCTCTAGCATTACAAGCAAAGTATGTTTATTATTACAAGCAAAGTATGTTTATTATTACAAGCAGAGTATGTTTATTACATGACTTTCATACTCATCGTCTTCGTATACATTTTTTCACCCTCGCCTTCTTCGTGTACTGGTCCTTCGTCATCTTCTTCTTCATCATCATTTTCTTCCTATTCTTCTTCCTCTTCTTCTTCTTTTTCGTCGTCGTCGTCGTCGTCTTCGTCTGCTTCTTTTTCTTCTCCTACCGTTCGTCTTCTCCTTTTTTCTTTTCTTTGTGATATTTGGATTCGTTCTCCCCTATAGGTTTTACATATTTGTATGGGACATTTCCCATTTTATTTTTTTATTATTGTCTTGATACAGTAAAATCTGGGTTACCGTGATTTTATTTCTCATTCTTTTCTTGTTACAGTACCAATGTGGGATGTCGTGATTTTAATTCTTATTACTTTCTTGTTACAGTAACAATCTGGGATACCGTGACGTCATGCACTTGCTAACATTATCATCAAGAAATGATCATTATTACCAGCAACATAACGGACAACATAACTTCGACCAACATGATTTTGAAACCAATCGGGCAAATTACAGAGGTATGGATAAATGAAATACCAATTTTCAGGATATTGTTATTTTGGTCAAGTTTACATTTTTCTATGCAAAAGAGTTCATATTGTACGGAAATACAGAAGAGTTTATTCCAAGATGTTCAGGTTTTCGAATTTTCTCTCATCGAATCATTCCCAAAATCTATCCAAATGCAATCATTTCACGTTTATTAATTCCCTGTACACCATATAGTTGAAATAAATTATATGAGATTATGTCAACGGTAAACTAGAAGAGTGAATGTGGAAGCTGATTTAAATGACAGTGAATTAAAATGTTTATAATTATTTTGTTTGTCTTATTACCGGATACGTCTAATTGCCAACCAAGATACTGTATTTTAGCTTTTACATATGATATACATTCTTTGCCAACTGATTAGTCGGTTTAGGCGGTACTCGAAAATTTAGATATCTAGTCATTGGTTATCATGATACTTATTTTGCCCAACACCAATAGACAATATACTTGTAATGTTCGGAGAACTGGTCTTTCACCAAACTGTCGACATTCCCAGTGGAACTAATTGTGCCCCTTTATTGGCTGACCTGTTCTTTTATTTATACGAAGCAGACTTTATTGACAATCTGCTTAATCAAAAAAAAAAAATGTTAGCGGTGTCCCTTAATTTGACATTAAGATATATCGACGACATTTTGTCAACTAATAATGACAATCATACATATATGAATGCAATATATCCCAGAGAACTAGAAATTAAAGATACAACAGAATCAAGCACACACGCTTCATACTTAGACATTTTACTTACTATAGACAAAGACGGGAAATTAACAACTAGGCGAAGATTTCGGCTTTCCCATCGTAAATTTTACACATTTAAGTGGTAACATCCCACAATCACCTGAATATGGCGTTTATATTTCACAAATGATCCGATATGCTGGGGCGTGTTAAACATATACAGAGGTAAACTACCCATTGACAAATTATTGACACATGAACATCGAAAATTGCGTTTGATGTAAACGTTAAGGAAATTTTACGGTCGGTATAATAGTTTCGTTTGCGATTACTCTGTTTCACTAGGTGAAATGTTGATTTGCCTGTTCGATGGCGGTTGTCGAGACGTCTGTACCAATTGTGAAGAGAATTTGTTCCTCAATTATTTCATTTGGATTTGACTGTGGACTCGCGGCGGGTGTGACCGGTCAACAGGGGATGCTTACTCCTCCATGACATCTGACCCCACCTCTTGATTTGCAGAAATCCGTGTTTGTCCATTTTTGTATCTATATCCTGGACATCCTAAGATCTGTACTTATCGGTACGGTATCTGAGATGTTTATACATTTAGTCGGATATTCATTTTTTTAACTGTATTGAAACCTGATTTTATCTAGATTTTTCCTTTATTATTACCACATGTTCTACCATTGAGATCTATTCTGGCTTTTAAATTTACTATACTAAATTTAGTCTCATCTGTCACGTGATTATCTGAAATTGTAGCAAAATGTTGATGACGTTGTTGTAAAAAAGTACATATGCGACATTGCAAGATTTACAACGGCAGAAGTTCGTTCATTATTTAACAGATTAATTTTCATAAAAGATATATCTCAGGATGTATCGTATGTATAAAGAGAGTCCGTACAATATACGAACGTATTTACGAGAGGTGCCAGAAATCAACAGAAGTTCAAATCTCTTTTACACAAAAGAGTTCCAAATCTGGAATAATTTCAATATTCCGTACCCGGTAAACTTGTGTTCAGTAGAGTTTGATAATATTTTCTTTGGGACATAATATGCATAGTTCAGTAGGTGGTTCGACCTGTCTCACGCCTAGTCATTCCTGCCAGATTTATGTTGGGTGGCGTTTAAAATTTCACACTCAGAAGGCCGTTGATATTCTCTGGTATATATCGTAACCTTTTACACCTTTTGACCGCCAATCTATAAAATAGGGGTTTCTACAGAAACTGGTTTTAGTTTAGTACCAGTTTTGTAAACTTTCCATTTGTTACATAAACCGGTTTTAAACTGGTTCTGAACTAAAACTGGTTTATCATTTGTTTTATCCCAAACTAGTTTATCCAACCATTCAAACTGCCTCCTGGGGTGGATAAGTAGGTTTATGCAAGTGTGTTGCTACAACAACATGAATATTTTATG
This sequence comes from Atrina japonica, assembly GCA_030159075.1. Lineage (NCBI taxonomy): Eukaryota > Metazoa > Mollusca > Bivalvia > Pterioida > Pinnidae > Atrina > Atrina japonica. The sequence continues at coordinate 7,852 of BROG01001436.1, read as the reverse complement.
TACTTGGGCAGTAAAACAATACGCATAATGACAGAGACGTTTTACAATATTAAAACGGGGAATTGATGAACTCAGACTCAAAATTGATCAGCTATCGATTGTCATTTTGTTTATAATGTTTTCACGTTTTTTTTTTTATTTAACATGGAAATTACCATAGTGTGATTTTTGCTTTTTAGCATATGTAACCCACAGCAATTCAAAAATTGGAGACATCATAATCAGGGTTAATAAATATTGCAATAAGATTAATACTCTTTTTTTGTATAATTTGTATTATTTTCCCCTTTATTTTTACATCTCATAAAAGAGCGACTGTTTACCTCTTTCCATAGGACTACCCCATTTTGGTAGTTTAAACCATTTATTTGTTTAGCCATAGGAAACCAGTTTTAGCTTCATAACTGGTTTGCAAACTAGTTGTAAACCATATGCCAAAACCGAAACTAGTTTATCTGCAACAAATTCGCCCTAAAATACAAAACAACATATTTATTGTATTTTACGTTTTGATACAGTGTCGGAAACATTCGGATTTGGTCTTTTAGACGTCGACCTGATGGTTCAGAAAGCCTTAACATGGCGCAATGTTGGAAGACGACTAGAAGAATCATATACAAGTCCGAATGCAAGCCTGTAAGTCTCTCTCTCTCTCTCTCTCTCTCTCTCTCTCTCTCTCTCTCTCTCTCTCTCTGAATTTTTCAAAAGTCGTAATGTATTACACATGTATATCAAACGTTCACATTAACGCAGAACATGTAAAACGGCTGAATGTCGTTAGACAGAATGACAAATTTACAAATGTTAGACTAGGACGAGCATGTGTTCTAACATGGAAAGATGTCTGCTTGCACTTGCCTCCCGTACCTTTCCAACGTGTTGTGGTTGACACACATTTACGGTTTTCATATATTGGCATAATACCTTTACTACTCTTCTCACTTCTCACTTCAGTTATGTTGATGATATAATATTTGTGATGGTATAGTTTCGTATGAATAGAATTAAAATTCCAAATAAAAATTGAAATATATATATAATTCACTCCCGTTATAACAACCTCCGTTATAGCACCAAACCCGGATAACTCATCAGTTTCTTGAAGAACGGATTTCCTCCCATATAATTCCCTCATTGTGACACCAAAACCCGCATACCGCCATCCGCCGCCGAATTCCCAGTACAAATAGCCATTTATACATATAAAATCCCTTGATTATATCGCCAGATGAAAAAAAAAACCAGGTGTGAGTAAAACTGTTAGCCGAAGGTAGCTTGTTTACTTGATACTTTGACTGCAAAGGGAAATAACTCGAATCTATAATTATATGACATATGTAGATAAAGGGTCATTAGCTTTTTTGTTTTCCAAACATTATTTTGTTTTTGGGTATTCCGATTGATGTACAATAACAAACAAGAGATATACACAGGTATAAAAATTTGTACATTCCTATGTATTGTCAATATAAAAACAGTAGGATCGAGTTAAACATTTACAAACGATCAAATGATCCCCAAACTAGGTTTATCAAGAGATTTTTACTAATAGTTAAAAAATTAAGAATTTAAAAATATCAATCTTAACCGTTAAAGACACTCGCTTATACTTTGCTTTCATTCCTTGTTTGTGTTATCATACGAGAGAACGAAACTATCATTTTTTGCATTTTAATATTTTTTTCTCTTCATTTTAGTGGCACCTCGTGCATTGACGTCCCAGATAGATGCACGATTAATTATTTAGAACATGTTGAAGTTTCCATTACCTTACTTTCTCCAAATGCTGGTCATTCGATCGTGTATTTGAAATCAATGGACCACATAGGATATACGTCATCAAAGCTTCTACCGGGTCGAGCTTTAGACAGTTCTACAAATTTATCTGTAAAGGTCATGACTGTTAAATTTTGGGGAGAAAATCCTAAACGAAGGAAATGGTGTCTGAGTTTGGACCACAATCAAGGTAAAGTTATAAACTTTAATGAATTGGTGACGAAAATTGGATATCAAAGTTATTTTCCATTATCTGATATAATATCATTAAAAAACAATTTTATCTTTACTGTAGTTACTGTAATATTATTACTGTAATAATATATATATATATATATATATATATATATATATATATATATATATATATATATATATATATATATATATATATATTATCTATCTATTTATTTATTCATTTTCATTATTGCTATTATTATTATTTTTCTTATCAGTTTTATTATTATTCGTACTATTATACTTATATTTCTTTTTTATTGTAATTATTGCTATTATTATTATTATTATTATTATTATTAATATTATTATTATTATTATTATTTTTATTATTATTATCATCATCATCATCATCATCATCATTTTTATTATTATTATTAGTAGTAGTAGTAGTAGTAGTAGTAGAAGTAGTAGTAGTAGTAGAAATAGTAGTAGTAGTAGTAGTAGTAGTAGTAGAAGTAGTAGTAGTAGTAGTAGAAGTAGTATTAGTAGTAGTAGTAGTAGTAGTAGTAGTAGTAGTAAAAGTAGTAGTAGTAGTAGTAGTAGAAGTAGTAGTAGTAGTAGTAGTAGCAGCAGCAGCAGCAGCAGCAGCAGTAGTAATCGTAGATTTAATATTATTATCATTATTAATCAGGTTTTTTTCAACCTTGGACATTGACGCTACACGGGACTGCTGAAAACCCTAGACAACAGAATAATTATTATTTTAATCCATTCGGATAAAGTAATAAACGGATGTGTCACGTGTTGCTCGAGTTCGCTATGAAATGATATATTTTAATAAAAACAAGGAAATAAAACTGAATTTTAGTTGTTCAATCTCTCTCTTTCTCTCTCTCTCTCTCTCTCTCTCTCTCTCTCTCTATATATATATATATATATATATATATATATATATAAAATAAAATATATATATATATAAAATTTGAAGCCCTTCACCGGCATTGGTGACGTCTCCATATGAGTGAAAGATTCTTGAGTGGGACGTTAAACAACAATAAACAAACAAACAAAGCTAATCAGATCTGGAGCTGACTGGTGGCTTTTTCATCGAGCTTAACCTTTTCATCGAACTTACATTTTTCATTCAACTCGAGATGATTCCAGTAAAGATTTGCTACAGGCGTGGTATGCTAACAGGGACGCTGTCTCCTTCCGGACACCTGTTCCTATTCCGTTTGGAATTCGTAATTGTTCTTTGTGTTGAGAACGCTGTTATATTTATTTCGTCGTATTCTTACGGACATTGACAAAGACAGGATTTTGCTGTCCCCAATAGTACTATCTGTGTACAAATCAACCTCTATATAAAGACCACATCCCTATAAAGATTGGTTTTGTTGTGTCCCTAAAGAGGTCGTTATACACAAGTTTCACTGTATTTCAAATAATCAGACATTTCAAGAGATATCTCTTCCGCGTTATAACATACCATTATTTTCGGTGGTATAACGGGTTAGACGATATATTGAGGTTTACCATTTTCGAGATGCAGCCATTGTCAAGTCTATAATATCGCCAGTGGCTCGCAAAGTGGAAAATTCAAAACTCGTATCATGAATGTGATATGAATGGAAAATCGTGACAGATACTATATACTTGTATATGATTGTTTTAAAGCTACGACAAAAGTAAACACCAAAACTACCACATATAACATTATACAAATATTGCTCTTGTTTTGGGTTGACATGAATAATTGTCACCCCGAGAGACGTTATGTCAACCGAGGGTGACATAACTCCTCGAGATTGGTCAAATATTCATGTTAACCCCAAATAAGGGCAATGATTATTTTTAGTACACCGAAATGTCAATAACACGTAACTGACCTACGTAATTTCATAACGATAACGCGTGCCTTCGATACTCAACTCTATGAGCGTGGCATAACTGTTTGAAGGTGACATGAAGAATGTTTTAGATCACGTGATACGATTTTGACTAATCAGAATTAAAGATGCATATTAGAGGTATAATGATAAGTATTATGTAACTGTGTTATATTTTGTCGTCTGGTCGTATGATTGAAATAGTACTTCGACTTCTAAAATTTAATTACTGGATAAATTTATTTCAACAGCAGAGATACATACTCGGTAGTAAAGATAAAACACTGAACTGAAATGATTTGTTTGTTAACCAATCTCAACTGCACACTTAACAAGCAGTTTCGTACCCAACACAAATCATACCCAGTGAATTTCAATCGTACACAGGTATAGGTCTACCAAGGTAAATTGACACATGTTTACAAACAAAACGAATCTAAATTACATCATCACAGGGGTGCCTGGCCTCTTGTAGATACAAACATTTCCGAGCTTCAGTAAAGCATGGAATCCGTGCAAGCCTACACGTTTTATCTGTACAAATTTTATAAACATAATACCAAAGTTATAATGCTCAAGACGATCGTTTCTGTCAATTAGACTTCATCAGTTGAGCTACAATTTTAAATAGATTTTCTAAAGAGAAAGTGGTATCATACAAGGCCAAATAATATATCTAAACGTAAAGCCAAAATCAGTCTAAGAGTAACCACTGTAAAAAGATGGTTATCTCAGCTTTAGAAGAATTTAGAATGTTTTTGGAGAATAGACCTAACTGTTTTGGCTTTTGACAGAACCCGGATGTGCCGCTTTCTTTACCTTGGTAGACCTGTAACAATAAGTCTTTCACTCTGTACTATTTGTCTTGGCTAGAAACAATTTGGAGCACGAACTTCTTGATACAACTCAGAAGTGGTTGTGTATATTGCTGCTGCGAAAAAGCACTGTCGTATTGTGTCGTATTGTGTCGTATTATCACGAATCCCATGCAATTCAGTTAATTTCATTTACCTAGAAAAGTAAGTAGCAGCGTCACTTAAAGTTCTTATGCATCCAAATCGTTTGAGATGTGTAATTATAAAATCCATAAAATCTGGGCCTGGCACCAGAAAGCTTTAGAATTACTTAAGTCTAAAAAAAATTCTCAACGTTGGTTAATCTTGAAATCTGATTGGCTGAGCAGACCAAGTTGAGAAAATTCTCAGACTTTGAGTAAATTCTCAATTTTTATGGTGCCGGGCCCTGGAGTCTCATGAATCCATTTTTGACTTTGGCAAGTTTAGATATGAGTCACAAAGCATAATTATTGATATCAAAATTTACCAAGATACCCACGAGTACACAGCTAAGAATAACGTTTTTCTCTTGAAGCATTTCATAACATAAAATATAAAAAATCTCAGATAGCAAAGTATAAATCTGTTATAGAATGTCCAAGACATGGATACAAATCCGGTAAAAATGGACAAACACGGACCTCTGGAAACCAAGAGGTGGGATCAGGTGCCATGGAGGAGTAAGCATCCCCTGTCGACCGGTTACACCCGTCGCGAATCCACAGTCAAATCCAATAAAATACGTGAGGAGTGAATCCTCGTCACAATTGGTACAGACGTCTCAACAACCGCCATCGAAAAGGCAACTCAACATTTCACTTAGAGAAACAGAGTAAACAAACAAGCACCATGTCTATTTCAGATGACCTTGATGAATGATGTTATTTGTAGTTACAACATTTAGGCTTATTCTTATGCATAACTAATTTTTATTTTTTATTAAAAACTGCAATAAAGTCATATCAAACATTTGGATACAAATCGTTCAATTTATATTCAAACTTGCCATGTCTACCATTTAAAAGGAAAATGAAAGTTATTTGTAATGTTGGAAATACATAGTCATAGCAAACAGGAATTCCTCTCAAGTCCTTAAACAAACTTTTTATCGAACTTACTTGCATTTTACTTTCGTTTTCCATTTACTTAACATCTGGTGAAAATGTGATATATCCGATCGCTTTTGAGGTTCCGGTGTCATATAGAAAACGTTCCGCATAGATAATCTTGCACCGGAAAGTTTTCTATATAGAGAATCTTCCACCGGAATGTTTTCTATATACCCCCTCTCCGGAAAGTTTACTGCATAGAAAATCTTCCCCCGAAAGGAATACTATATAGAAAACACCCCCTCGGAATTTTTTTTCTATATACAGAATTTCTCTCTTTTTATAGAGATGTTACCCCCCTCCCTTCCCCCGGAGTGTAAATCCCACTTGTTTCCAGATTTTAATTTCTAAGAGACGTTCTCACTTACTTTATTCCACCTATAAGAGACGTTCTCACTTACTTTGAGACAGTCTCATTAGATACATTCTCACTTATTTTATTCAACCTATAAGAGACGTTCTCACTTACTTTGAGACAGTTCATTAGATACTTTCTCACTTATTTTATTCAACCTATAAGAGACGTTCTCACTTACTTTGAGACAGTCTCATTAGATACATTCTCACTTATTTTATTCAACCTATAAGAGACGTTCTCACTTACTTTGAGACAGTTCATTAGATACTTTCTCACTTATTTTATTCAACCTATAAGAGACGTTCTCACTTACTTTGAGACAGTCTCATTAGATACATTCTCACTTATTTTATTCAACCTATAAGAGACGTTCTCACTTACTTTGAGACAGTCTCATTAAATACTTTCTCACTTATTTTATTCAACCTATAAGAGACGTTCTCACTTACTTTGAGACAGTCTCATTAGATACATTCTCACTTATTTTATTCATCCTATAAGAGACGTTCTCACTTACTTTGAGACAGTTCATTAGATACTTTCTCACTTATTTTATTCAACCTATAAGAGACGTTCTCACTTACTTTGAGACAGTTCATTAGATACTTTCTCACTTATTTTATTCAACCTATAAGAGACGTTCTCACTTACTTTGAGACAGTCTCATTAGATACTTTCTCACTTATTTTATTCATCCTATAGAACTTTGGTATTATGTCTATAATATAAGAGACGTTTTCACATATTTGAGTGTAATAATATATATGTTCTATCAAATCTATTTGACAAATATACCCTTAGATTATGTTGGTAAATCATTCTGTCTTTATTACTCATATACTGAGCAAATGAATCAAGGTCAAATAAATATGCATTGTCGATACTTCTAAGATTTTTACCTCTGCTTAGCCGCGAAATATTCTATAAATCAGCTGGTATATATACATGTATTTGAATAATTTGACTTTTAGATTAAATCAGCAAAGTAAAAAATCAGCTAATTAAAAGATTAATGGTACAAAAAGAATATTGATTGCGGTTACCGAAAGAAACATTTAGTTATGATATCATCCGCCGCCGAGAATATTGTGTGAATTGTTTGTTTTTGCATTGCATGTATATGTATTTCGAATACTGGATCATAGTTTGAAAAAAAAAGATATATAAATCTATAGCTAACATAAAAGAGAAACATAGGACGGACAGGTTGGGAAAGGTTTTTTTATGCAGAGAAGACAGAATGAATTCTATATAGAAAACTCCCCCCAATGGCGGAAGTTTTTCTATATAGAAAATTTTCCGGGGTGAGATTTTTTTTGCGGGGAAGGTTTTCCTTATGACTACTTTTAAGTAATATTCATACGCACTATGTTTATGTTATTCTGATTTGTTGTGAATTATATAAAATGTTTTTATCCATTGTTTCATTGATAAGGACATATAACAAGACAGTTAATGAATGCATAAGTCGAAATATTTATACCCTCATTCTTGGTGCGGAGTAGGACATCGCAAGCTCGGTCATTTTCCGCGCAAAGAACTCGAGAATAATTATTTCGACATATACATTAAATTGCCATTACATATGACCTTAGCATAACAGCCAAGTGATATTCTTTTTTGGGTACAACACCTACTGATAAGTAAAATGAATTAGTACCAACGGATATTCGAAACTTCATGTCCATTGATATGATAAAGGTC
>BROG01001435.1:0-55577 GCA_030159075.1 Atrina japonica | reverse complement strand
GTGTCCCTAAGGAGGTCGTTATATGCTAGTTTCACTGTACAGTCTTCTGAGGGCCAGAGAACCTATACAGACTTGATTAATATCAGCTCTTTGATTCTATCAGATGCATGTTAACCTTTTACATGTACATGTATCTAAAATATTCAACATTAAAACCATTGGTAAAACAAACCATGGTACACTGACAAAACTACATACAGTACAACAATCTAATCTATCACATCAACTTTATCACTGTTATTGGTAAAAGTGTGACATCTTTAAAGTTCCTTAGAGAAAATAATTGCCAGTACGCAAAAGTTAGGCTAGATATATTTCACTTCATTAAAAAACTTTGTACTGAATTGCATGTTCACTCAATACAGGAAAAGCTTAATCAATATTCTAACTTCAACGTTTCATGGCAATATACTACATACATGTGCAATTCTCTATTTTCCGTACGATGCTTTAATTACAACTATGATGTTAAATTACATCGCACTCCCCAAATCAAATGTGTAATGCTCATAGGCGTCAGAATCGTGTGTTTTAAGTTGGTTTAGCTCCCACCCCCCCACTTTCAATTTGCTTCCGACGCCTATGATGCTTTGTATTGCTTTATATCGATGACTGACTTCAAAATCATATTTCCATATACATGTACTGTATACCTGGAAATTTTTGCCCCTGCTTACTTTCACCCTTTTACGACAGAAAACATTTTCATCCTGTCTTCAATTCACCTAAAATTACCAGTCTCATGGATGGCAATTATGCAGACCTTTTTCTGTCAATTTTGGGAAAATGTTATTGGCAACACAATTGGCAATTTTAACATGAACTTGTGTCATATCGGGGAAAATTGTGTGTACACATGGAAATCTAAAAGTAACGGTCAAGTGTAGTCTGATGATATGGATGCAAACGTTTGTGTGGTTTTGTATTTATTACATTACCCTTATAAATCTGTATATGTACAAAAATCTAAAATTCCTTCTGCTTTTAATGATGCCACCAAATATTTTGGATGACATGAGTCCCATTTAGGAAAGTACAGCAAATTTCTGTATCCAACTAACACATTATGTATTGCACAGGCGTAATGAACTCTGTATACATATAATAATAACTGGTAGTGTTACAGGACACTCATGGTGGGAGGATATTAACTCATGTCTAAGTACAAACATGATAAATCATCTTGTTCCAGAATCCCATTAGTTAAGAGAATAATAAAATGACTGAATTTTACAATGTTATTCTGCTATCTACATGTACAAGGACACCCTGATACACATCAAGTTTAGTTATTAATATTATAACATAAGCTTATAACTTTTATTATTAAATTACTCTTTTACATGGTATCTATAAGACAGGGTTTGATTAGATGTCGCTGATTTTTTGAAAGACTTGTCACACAAATTATCAGTGGGTAAAATGTTTTTTGGGTTTTTTTTTTTTAGAATAATAATCATGATGAGGAATAAAGCCCAATATAGGCTATAAATTGAATGGGAAAAGTCCTGAATCTGCACATGTACATATGTTTTTTATGATTGCTGATATATGTCAAATATTTGTTTGAGCTCCAAAACAAGGTAACTTTGTTTTAAGTCTATCTTACAGTAGATCTGAATGTACACATAATGATGTACATGTATGTGTGCATTTATAAATCTAAAATGCCTAAAAAAAATTTGGATATGTTTTGGCCATGCTCACCAATGCATTTTGAACATGAAGCAATTTGTGGCAATTCTTCGTTACAGAACTGGAAATGAGTCACCAAGCCTTAATGTACACAACATACACAGATACCAAAGTACACATAGTTCATGTATGTTCATTATCATTATAACAGATTGTCTTTGTATCAGTTACAAGACGTTCAATGTTACAAAAACACAGAATTCTGACAAAGATAATGTGAATTTAGACAAAAGATCATTCTTGGTTATATTTCAACGTGTGACAAACAGGTACAAAAAATATTCTGAAACACAATTATCTTAAGTGCACAAATTTGGAGAGACGACAGCTGTTAAACTTGGGTTTTCCAAATTTTAATTAGAATAGATTAATCCTTACATAGCCATTTCAACAGATGTACTTTATCAAAAGACTAATCTGCATACATGTAATCATTTTAAGCATATAGATTAATGGGAAATACATTACAGTGAAGCCAGTCTTAACAGAATCATCTGTCATAAAAAAAAAAATCTGATTTTCCAAGATAATGGTCTCTTAGGAGAGGTAAAGATAAAAGAAAATTGTCAGAGTGAATTTCTGAATGTTTTCATTAAAATAAGATGGTCTTTTGCAACAGTGGTATAACAAGATAGAATCCAATGTACATTTCAATCAGCTCTGACAAATATCAATATTAACAAAGTTTCAGGTACAATGTTTTTGTTTGTTGTATTATATCCAATTATATCGAATATCACCAGCTTAAGGTGAAGTGCAACAAATTTTGACCTGTGCAATGGATGGACACCAATGTAGTGATGGTTCTTTTAGGCAATTTTGGCAAAGGAAATTGGTTTTAAATCTCATCCAAAACACCTGTGACTTTCACTTTTTATGCCAACGGTTTGGCAAAGAAAGTGTCACTTTCTACCATTTTTAAAAAGTACAGGTACGATTTTACTCATGTACTTATCTGTCACTGACAAAGGACCCAATTAAATGCAAATACATGTAATACTGAAATTGCTTGTGTATATGTTTCAACACACTTTTTCAATATATATCATATCATACCTTTTTTAATACATTTATCTCCAATTTGATTTCTTCCTCTTCATCCTGTGAGAATATTAAAGAAAAAAAACATGTACATAGTATATTACATCAGATAATTCATGTACAAATGTTGTAGTGATATAAAAAAATTACGAATATTTAAAACAATAAGAAGTACAAAAAATCATATACAAATATTGAGAAGATTGGACAAACATGGACAGTTGGTAGATCCAGACATGAGACCAAGTGCCATTTGTTACATGTAGCATAATGTTGTTTAGTTCACTATTGGTATACCGTATATACTCATGTATAAATCGCACCTGTAGATAAGTCGCACCCCCTACTTTGCCCCCAAAATCTTAGTCTGGAACACTGACCCTCAGATAAGTCGCACCCTTATCCAGTAGCTGTGCTGGCTGAAGAATTTTGGCTGCCAGAAATATCACCAACTCATCAAGTTAGTAACAAGTTTTTAACTTTTTGGAGTAAGATTCAAAATTCAAAAAGAAAACAAATTTGTGAATAACTGCAATCACCATAAATTTTTTGAATTGAATTAAAGTAGCTAAAAGATAATATAATTACTTGTATTGGAAATTCATGTAGCTTAAATGAAAGATCGTTTTTTCCCCATTGAAATAACTTCTTTTTAAAGCTTCACAAATTACTCTGTAAAGCTTATGTTGCACAGTGCAGATGTCATAGAAGACACATTTTGACATTTTTCAGTTTATGTTTAAAGCAATATCATCAATAATTATCATACTGTACGATTTACTAACTATGATAGAACATGTGAGAGATAAGTAATTTATATCAATACCATGACAACACTAGATCCTAAGAAACTGATACCATTATACAGACAATGAACATGTATACTGTATGTTTATTTATGACCTACCTCTGTGACGTTCATCACCTTGATGGCAGCAAGCTGACCAGTTTTGGTATGACGACCCTGGAAATACAAAAACCAATTTGTTAAATTCATTTAAAAAAAAAAAGAAATAATCATTCAATAATAACGTCTACAATGTACCTTGTGACATCATCAACATCACTGTCTGTATCATATGGATGTTGAACTATATTAAAGACAAAAATTTACAACCCTTGAAAGTTCCAAATTTCCAATGATCAAGTGTAAAATTATATAATCACCTAATCCTAATCTTTAACCCAAAGGGCCATGATAGTTACCATAATCGACCCATAAAGCGTCCATATCTCTATAAGTGCCCCTCTCCCTTTTTTACATATGATTGAGAATCTTTTCTAGATAGATGACAAGGAGATGTGGACCTAAAAAACCATAAGTAACAGTTTATCTGTTTTTCCATATCCAACTTCATGTACCGGTACAGTACAAACGTCATTATGTATTGCACAGGTGTATTGAACTCTGTATTGTAACTGTATGATTACACATCCATGTAATGAACTGTATAAACATGTAGTCAAGATCAGTCTTTGTTTATAATGACAATACAGTGGAACCTTGCTAGAGGACCACCTAACTGACTGACTCAAAAAGGTCTGATTAATGAGGTGGTCTCTAAAGTCAGGTTCTTTACTTATTACCGTAAATATTTATCAAGAGACTGAAAACTAGTGGTCTGAAATGCGAGGTGGTCTCCTAAGCAAGGTGGTCTTTAGGCGAGGTTTCACTGTAATTATCATTTTCATCATACATTATAGGTTCTTGTCTGTTTTGTGACTTACTGTAATACAAAGTACCAGTACATGTCATAACTTGTACAAATATGTACATGTAGGCCTATACATGTAGACAAAAGAATTATAACAATTCACACACACGTATGATAATTGTGACTTTCTTAGGATTTAACCAGTGTTGAAGGGTTTTAGCAAGGTGCAATGTCAAGCTCTGATTTTTTTTGCATAAACTATCCTTTATTTAGATACCAAAAAGAAAAAATTGTGTCTGTGACTTTTTTGGAACTTTTTGGAACTACCACACCATTTTTATCAATGCATTGCTGAGGTGCTAGTGACAGAATATATTTCTGAAAATTTAAAATGGTTTGGATAGAAAAGCAGGCTTTTAGATGGTGTACCCCTATTTATAGACTCTATAACCTATTTTAATGCACCTGGAAAAAATCAGTCTTCCAAATTTCTGTAAACACTGTAAACTACTGTAATTTTCAAATGTTGGATAAATAAGCATTTTTTATATTAGAAATCAAATATTTCTAAAACCTACATACATGTACATATACATATTACCCAATGCATTGATTGGGTGAAGACTCCAGATAATATCATATTATTAACTTGAAAGCTAACTCCTAATGATTGTCACACATTTTGTGAATCATTTATTTAAGTAAGTAAATAATAGCTGAACAGCTTTGTCACTGAGTAAACATCACTGCAAACCTTATTCTATCCCAGATGTCATCGACAAAGGCATAAGTTTCCAGTTATTAAATAAACTATACCAGAATTAAGTTTGAAATATACAATATAATATGTTCACTTGGTTCGAGTCCCACTGGACCAAAGCTGACTTTGTGAGAAAGTTTGCTAGCATCCATGCTAAAGGCTCACAGGTGGCCTCTTTTACATTATAAGTGGGTTCTCTCTATTTACATTATAAGTGGGTTCTCTCCACTACAATTAAAAACTGACCACCACCGTATAACTGAAAATTTGTCGAGTGTGACCTCAAATTTCAGCATCACTGAAACAACCAAACAAATACCATGACTGTTGTCCAGTTTTGGTTTAGTAACAGACCATATGTGTGCATGTTTTTGTAAACATACTTTGTATATATACCATGTATATATACACACATAAAACCCACCTGATACTACTTAAAGTTGCTATAGTGTACTCTTATGACCTACAATATAATCATGATGATAAACCTTCATCATGTAAACCTTGACTTACTTTGCACATATCATTATTACATGGGAGTTTGTTATTTAGTGTACAATATGTTAATGAAAAGAGAAGCAAAGATTCCTACCTAATCCCTTTTTTACAGGGCTTAATAAACATGGTTTTGATTACCAAGTGAGATAATTCAGCAGATATATAGGCAGTACATAAAAACAACTTTGTACTAAGTTCATGTACATATACGTACGCTACATTCATAAACTATGTAAATCATGAATGATACTTTTTAACATTAATGGGTATGTGAGGAGTGTAGGGTCATATTACTTCTGTCATGTAAACATCCAATGATGTATTCAACAATGACTACAATATACATAACTTTATGTGTGATGTTTATTTCAGTTGACATTTTTTTCTGAAATGAGTTCCAAGCTCTATGTGTTACCTTGTGTAAACACATGTAATTGTAGATACTATGTTATGAGGTACACACACATGTATGTATAACTATGTATATGTGTATGCCCGTGTCTGTTTAGGTGTGATTGTGTGTTTGTGTAATTGTGTGTGGCTATACTGGTATGTTAAGTGGACAATCAGTGCAATAAAGTATCTGATCGAGTCTGTATGTAAGTGATATACAATGTATGTACATGTATGTGTGTGTGTGTGTGTGTGAGAGAGAGAGAGAGAGAGAGAGAGAGAGAGAGAGAGAGAGAGAGAGAGAGAGAGAGAGAGAGAGAGAGAGACCGACTAAGTATTACTACCAGTATTCATGCAAAGTATATGTACATTGGACACATGTATATTTCAGTGAAACTTGTATTATAAAGACCTCCTTAGGGACACAAGAAAACCGGTCTTTATATGGAGGTGGTCTTTATATTAAAGGTTTATTTGTACACAAATGGTAGGATTGAGGACAGCAAAAAATGGTCTTTGTAACCAGGTGGTCTTTATACACAGGTGGTCACTAAAGCAGGTTTTACTGAATTTGTTTGTAAGAATGGTGTTATACATGTATGTGGCATATTGCATCACACTCAACAATTTTTCAGTTACATGGTGGTGACCAGTCTAACTCAATGGTGCATGTATGTACTAAAAGACTCCTGCAAGTACATCTGAGTAAATCAAAATGATGCTAAAAGTATGAAGTACATGTACATATTTGTGAGAACTGGTTTTAATTACAGTACTGCCCATGTTCTTAGATATGAGAACTATGCATGACCACATACATTGATTAGCTATATACCTTTTTATATGTGAATGTGAATCCAAGGATTACCGGTACACATTTACATGTAGATGACCTTTAACCCTTATTCCCAGTCTAGACATATGATACATCTGGTATTTAGTGGTAAAACTCTAATTTTATTAAAGCCGTAACAAAAATACTGGTTTTTCTGTTAGTATTTTGATATGAAAACATGTCAAAGCTCTTGATCTATAATTCTATATATATTAGTACCAGACATCAGTGTATATTAACCATTAAGGATTTAATATATATTACAGAAATGTAAATGTACATGTAAATAGATGTACATGTACCATGCATATAATTCACAGTGCAAGCTGACTTCTCTGTTCACTTCCACATGTGTAATAAATTATAATGTATATATGTATATTAAATTTCAAATCACCAATGGAAAAATTCATTTTTAGATAAAATGCAGATTATAATCACACAGACAAAAACAGCTTGTGTAAGATGTTTTTATAGAATACAGTTGCCCCCAAAGTGTGTCAAGTTCTATTAAAAGGGTGCCATATAAACAGTGGTTTAACCATAAAGCAAAGATATATATGCAATCTGGACACTAATAAATGCAGATCTGAGGACCTTGGGACCACTTTGAATTGAGGTGCCTGACAGTTCCAAGTTGAAGATACCACTGATGTCCAGAAAAAATACACATTTTAAGAGTTATTTAGATCAATGTCAGAGGATATAATATGATATAAACATGTACATTATCAGCTCATTTTCAATATGCACATTTTAAGGGGAAATACATGTACTGGTATACATACATACAGTAGAACTTCGATGAGTCAAACTTCAATACGTCAAATTCCTTGATGATACGAACTTTTTACAAAGTCTCAAATCATTTTGCAATTCAACATTACTTATAGACATTTTATAATTCAAATTTTTATGAGTCGAATTCCTTGATGTTTTGAATAAATTTTTGGGCCCTTTTCTTTGAAAACAACAAAAATTCCTACATATGATTTGAAATAAAATTTTAGATGTATACAAAATCACCCTATGATAATTTTTCTCCTTCTCATAAACATTCAATGGTTTAATTTCATGAAAATTAATGGATCCGTCCTGGCTCAGTCGGTGGCGCGCTTGACTCTGGATCGTGAGGTCATGAGTTCGAGTCCCACAGGCGACAGGTTGGTTTCCTGTCTTTCGGATGAGACAGTAAAAACTGGAGGTCCAGTGTCACAGTAGGTGTTGGCACGTTAAAGAACCCTCACTGCTCAATGGCCATAAGTGCCGACCATAGGCCAAAATTTGAAGCTGTTCACCGGTATTTGGTGACGTCTCCATATGAGTGAAATATTCTTGAGTGGGACGTTAAACAACAATAAACAAACAAACGAAAATTAATGAAATTTAGCACTAACTAGTAATTATAATGACCGTATATGTCTTGAATGGTTTCGAAGCAGACATATACACCTTATAAAAACTCTGAAACTCAAAAACATATGATTCTTGGTTACCATCCATGAGTCGAAGTCCCAATGTTTTGAACTTTCTAGGTGGTACCTTGAACTTCAACTTATCAAAGTACTACCATGTGTTTTGATAATACAGGTACTGCTTTAATACAAGCATACATTTGTACATAGTGCATGACAAGCCAGTGGTACATTATGTAGATTACCCATTATAGTGTTATCATTTCAACCATAATCAGCTTATTTAGGTGAATAAAGGAATTTTATTGGTCAAAGAAAATGTTTTACTGATCTGTATATATATAGAATTGAAATGAAATGGAAAATTACTGGTCATTTGGACCAGTTATCAGATAGATTTCATTGGACTTTTGTAAAATTTACCCGTTTTTCAGGTAAGACCGTGAATTTCAAAAACTCTGATATACATGTATAATGTACTTAACACTTGGCCATAGAGGGGCCATGTATGTTTCTGGTAAATTCATGATGTGTTGAAGGTTTATGTATGTGTAGCTTAACACTGACTCAAATTTAGGCATACAATGTATATTCAAACAGCCTATAGTTTTGACAATTTCTGCATGGGTCTTAGTTTATATATTGTAGGCCTACACATACATGTACAAGAAACTCAAAATGGATTTTAAAGGCTATATATACATGTAGGCTACATGTATTCATATACATGCAGCTGATTTTTGGTACTTCACAGTGTGTGAGAAAGTGAAAACGTTAACATGTACATGAAGTTACATAATGAACTTGTAAAAATTGCAAGATTCAGTCTTTTCTTCTACAGGCAGATAAAAGGACATTCAAACATCTGTATTTTGTTCAAATAAATGTACATTTCTATGACCATTTATTACTATGCCTATAGTACTTAAGGTCAATTATATAAAATATTCCTTTTCAACATTCTTTTTAACCTGCACACTGCACCAATACACAACATTGCAACCCAATACTGAAGTCACATTATCTACGTGTATATACAAAATGACAGAAAACGTGATAAAATATCATCATCACAACATTTATCCTTTGTACATGTACATGTAAGTCAGTGCTTCAACAGCATTCTGCAAACTACTGATAGATACTCATTTATCAAATAATTCTATAAGCTTTGCCTTGGCAGAAACAATTAAGTATGATTCATAATCCCACTTAGTGACTTACACGTACATGTGTATTTGGTCCCCTACTTGAGATTCTTTTTATTGGAATCATGAGCATGCATTTCACATATTGTGGACATACAGTGTGGAAATTTGTACCATTTCAAAGTTTTTACAGCTCATGTACATAATGTACACATACAATGTACATGTACAATATACATTTGTACCAGTACTGTTTAATATACATGTACATGTATGTTGTGTACAGAATACATGTATTGTAATGAAACAAAATGATAATCAAAGTCCTGAAAGGCAAATCCTTTGTCAAATCTGAATTGGTGAATTTATAAAAGAATATATATATCTGTACGTACATGCAGTTACTGTTTAACCTGGGAATACACATCCTTGATCTACTAAAATCAGAAATTAGTATAGGCTGTCATATACCATGGTACATCTTTAAACCAAAACATTTATTTGAAATATAAGAAATTAGTGGATGCTTATTTTTTATTATGCATCAGTGGAAATTTATACATTTTATGATATGTTTACATTGTCATTACAAAACAGCAGACATACAGAGTTGGACTTAGATTTACATGTACAGTCATGGGACATATATTTTTGTCATTTACGTTATTTTCTTCTTTATTTTATATACAACCAATAATTTTCAAATGCTGGTAAAATCCAAAACTTTGCAAATTTGTACAAATTTATGGTAGATCTAGGACAATTTGATATTTCTAAAATATATATGCATTTTAAGTTGCCCGGATATGCTCCTGTCCTTCGGACTGAGACAGTAAAAACCGAGGTCCCATGTCACAGTGAGTGTCTGCACGTTAAAGAACCCTCACTGCTCAATGGCCAAGGTGTCGAGCATAGGCCAAAATTTGAAGCCCTTCACCGGCATTGGTGACGTCTCCATATGAGTGAAAGATTCTTGAGTGGGACGTTAAACAACAATAAACAAACAAACAAACATTTTAAGTTGTTGGTTTTATATAAAACAAAGAAGAAAATAACATACAGAAAGTGACAAATATTTATGTACCATGGTTGTAGATCTATCACAACTTTCAACAGATTTTAAAATGTTGCATTATTTAGTTCCCTTTACTCGTTCAACAACCTTGAATTTACACAGTTATTTGGAATAATAAATGCAGATCAATGTCTCAAATACGAATTGGGTTAAAAAAAAAATTATACATTGGGTGGAACTGATTTACAGTCAAAACATTCGTGGTAACAATGACCAATGTAAATGCATCAACTAAAACCACCTGGCTAGACTTTAAAACTCTATTACTGGCAGGAATCATGCAATCGCTAGCTGCATTGATGTTTGTACTATCCGACCAAAACCACGATCGACCAAACTGGTCTTTTATTCTCTCACGAATGAACAGAATTTACAGCACACCAGGAAAGCATCTTACTCGATGTCAGAACGGTTTAATCGTGAGTTTGTCTATTATTACTTCCGCGAGTAAGCTTGAAAACTTAAATAATCTATCAGTTAGGTTAAAATTCATGTTGTGTGAATAAAAAAGAAACGATGATCGATTCCAGTTTCTAAATAACACGATGTCAAAATCAAGTGTCCTATGTCACGTTTTTGACTGTCATCCTTGTTGAATTTTGGTTTCAATGAAACAGTGTCCTAGTTCAGGAATTATAAGGTGAGAGTATGCGAATGAAACAAAATTCAAATAAGACACAAAAAAGTATTTTAATGGTTGAATCTCAGGTAACTACTTTCTACAGTGCAAGTAGTAGTTCGGCCAATCCTATGGCACATTGATTTTTTAACGGGGAAGCTGACGATGGTTAATTGAGTGCACGGAAAAACCCAAGGATGTCCTGAGCCTGTCATAGCAATAAGGCCTTGCCTTAATAAAAATCATTCACGTTTACAAAACATGAACCTACAAAATAGTTCATCCTGCTTTCTCATAACTCTCACAAATGCATCCTGGAATAATTGTATACATGTACATGTACAGTACACTTTACAAGGACTTTCCACACACATTTGGGGATGGAGCCTCAGCCTTTTGAATTGGGAATTTTTGCAACATTTTATTGAAACTGAGAAATCAAAAACTAAACAGAACTGTTAACAATAACTACATGATGTACGTAGATGAGACCTCTTTTGAGGGACCACCTGTTCCGAAAAAAAAATTCTGTGACAGAAAGGATTAGGTCTCTCAAAGCAGGTTCCACTGTACAATGTAGATACACATGTATATGTTCTGAGCTCATTAAGTAATTACAAGCACTAACTAAAATGTTGAGCTCAATACCTGACAGTATAAAATCTATCTGTATATATCATACCTCAGCTAGGCAAAAAAAACCCACTAAAAGCTTTATGCCAAACAATGGTTGGTTGAGGACAGTCAGTGTGCACCCTAATGAAAGGACAGGTCAAATCTATGACTATGTATAAAGATAATTTATTGTTAGTGTTGTGGGCAGTGCCCCCTCTTCTCAATCACTGTAGAAGACGAAAAACCTCATATTTTTTTTCTAATTACTACATTTCTATCAATACACAGTACATGTACTTGTGAACATGCTTCCACCAACATCTGATAAATGTGTATGTATATTTTAAGAACATTTTTTATCAATAAACTGATATCTCCAATTATTCATTTATATATCACATTATCAGTAATTGTGTAAAGACTGTTTACAAAAACCACACATATTTATATGACTCAATATATAGCCCTCAGTCAAACAACAGGAAATAAAATACTTTCTGTCCCATATACAAAACATCCATAAAACAATGCTTTGCAATCATTATGTGCCTCAAGATAATATGTTTATGTACAGTTTATATATACATGTAACTAAAATGTACATACATGTAATAATGAACCTGGTGATAAATCTTACAAAACCTGACATGTAATCCAGGTTTGTCTACATCAAAGTAGATGTTTATCCTCAAAACAAAACATTTCAGGTCACATTAATCCTGAGGGGGTGGGGTGATTACTTTAGATTTTTACTATATTACAGTGTACATGTATTCATCGGAAAACATGTATTGTTACCTCTGAATTGTAAGGTCAATATTTATGATAAAATAAATAAAGGTCATGGATATACATTGTATTTTACTAGATCATAACTCACTACCTGTCTGTGCTATATTTGGAAACTGATGCAATAATTTCACATACACACTACATGTATATCACAAAGCTACAAATAACTAGAACAATAGATTGTCCAAGTTACTACAAACAGTTTATGTACATTTGTATTTGACAGGTTATAGATGACAAGGGTCAAATGATTACCTATCATTAAAAACATACATATAGATATCATCTGACATTTGACTAGAGAATTAAAAGGAGGATGCATAGATGATCATATACCGATTCAGGACATTGCACCTCTGGGATTACAATTTTAAATTGTAATTGCATATATATGTATACAATAATTTATGAGTCAACATTATAATTTTCTTTTTTTTTCTCTATCACACAGGGCTCTACAACACTAAAAAAAAATTCACTCTTCATTTGGCCAGTGAACCAGAAATTTTACTAGCCAGCCAGGAACTTTCACTCGCCAATATATATATATATGCAGGAAAAAAAACAGAAAACACTCAAATTTCCCGCCATTTGGCCTTTATCAAGTGAAAGACGACAATATATAATATATATATGTGTGTGTGTGTGTGTGTGTACACTGGATGAAAATACAGAAATGAAATAAAATATTAATTTTCTAAGTTGATGTAACATTTTATTGTTTCTATCCATTTAAAACAAAGTTATTAACTGCATGTTGACCTTTTGTGCATTTTTTTTTATCAATCGAGGAGTGTTTATATGCCTATATTTTTCAAATTTGTTACTCTAATATTGAGGCAACCTTAAACTTTGTTTTTAAAATTTTAGCGCCAGTTTCTTTCCGACAGAATTTCCAAACAGAGACTGCTCACAAGAATTGTAAATTTTGTCTGTAAGTTAAAATGTTGAGTCCAACACTCGTGACCTGATCGTCCGACAAACACCTATAAAGTTCTTTAATTTATAGGTGATTGTCCGACAATCGGGTGTTTGACTCTCGATTTTAATTTACAGATAAAATTTCCAGTTCCAACTGTGGTTAATACCTTTGGGGATTCTGTCACGGCCGTTTTATTGTGTTGCCCCACGATAAAATGGCCACGATAGAATCCCAAAAGGAATTAGGCTGTGGTCTGCCTGCCCTCCTCGTCGAACACTAGGCCGAACTTTCTGCCCTATTTTACCACTTAAAAACCACTTAAATTGAAATCGAATTCTTGACAGAAAGTTCGGCCTAGTCGAAACACTAGCCATAACTCGGTTCCAGTATTCCTTTAACCAAGATCGTTTAAACTTAATAGTGTCTAATGATGCTTCTGTTGAAATCGACAGAGAAAAGAAAATGTCATCGTGTGCTGTTAGGAAAATTTCAAGTCGAAAACATGAGAGCAATACAACGTGTTTTTATACAGTAATCCACGTGAGTTAGATGCTCTAGTTTATCGAAACTAAATAACCAAATTGGTTGTTGTAAAGCGCATAACAGACCATGATTTCGATAATGTAATTTCACAGTGAAAACAGACAAACTTTTAGTTTTGATTTCCGGCTCGGGGAAAAAACTGGTCGCGATGTGGCGACTGAATGAGGATAAACACTCGCCAAAATCTAAAAAATTATCGCATTTGCGAGTGATTTGGTCGCATTGTAGAGCGCTGTCACATGGGTTTGAAAATACTACATTGTACTACTCCGCAATCCATGAATTTTACTATTGGACACGAGAAGTAATTTTACAATTGTAATATATCAAATGTTATATTATCATGTTTGGTTTGTAGTTAAAATATTTGATAAGTGCATATAATTTACATATTGGATTTACATGTACAAACCTTAGGTAATTCAAAGCAAAAAGTGTTTGAGAAATACTAATGCCCCTATCTGGCCAAGAGTTAAGTCAATCATGATAATTTGTATGCCCCATAACTTCTGCATACTTTTCCAAAAGCTGCCAACTTGGCTACTATCAAACTCGTCACAAGATCTTATTCATACTAAGCAACATTATTTGGTTAAAATTTTAGAAAAGTTACACAGGTGTATTTGATGGAAACCAATGTGTTGCAAACAGAAAGACCAAAATCAAATTGATACCCATCATCACAGTATATTCCTTTGCGGGAGGGGGGGGGGGGGGGGGGAAATAAAAATATCAGTGATACAAAAGATATATACATGTATATATTTTCAAACTTTTAAACAATATCCTAAATGAGAAGAATTTATTAATGCCTACTTTTATACATTAGCAAGCACCCAATAACACCAGAACCAAACGAGAGACATTTATATAAGTTGTTTAAACTTGTTTGTTAAAAGTTGTAAAATAAAACAACTAAACAACAATAGACATTTCCTGTATCATGATTTTTGCCAAATAAAGCTGTTAAAACCTAATAGTATAAGCTAAAAATCCAACAGTCATAAAATTTTCTGTTACATTGATTGATTCAACCTGTACATGTTACAATGTCCATGATGCCATCACCAGCTGAAAGGGAAGTGTGATACAGATATACCCAGATCTAGATCAACTGAAAGGACTATTGACTGTATGTACATGTATATTGTATAATGTTATGATTGAGTTGGGGGTCTATGTTTGCATACCAAAAACATATCTTACTTTTAGAATTAAGGTTAATATTTGTTGCAGGTTAGTCAGGTCTTATCCCACATGTAGGTACATGTACACTGTGATCATGTTTTTACCCCCTTCCCCACCAAAAAAATGGTCATCATTACGACAAGTAAATGAGAATTTTTTAGCAACATATTCATTACTGTATAGTTGCTTTTATTCGCAGCAGAATGCATTTCGCTATATTTGCAGTATCAGAAAGACAATATGTCAATAATCAAAATTAAAAAAATCATTTTCTATCAGAACACACATGGTTAATTCTTATTTGCAATGATAAAACAAGATGAGCCTCCATTGACTCTACACCAGGATAGATCTGTCGCTTCAGCATTGCTACTAGTATTTAGAAAAATTTAAACACCAATCATGGACAAATTTGTCACTATTCTGAGCAGAAATAGGTCTATTCGTCTCAATGAAGCTGACAATGACAGACACCTGATCAGAGGTTAAGTTCCGCAAAACCAGGTAAACTTTACCATAAAGGCAGGCACATTGCAGGTCACAAAAATAAACCTGGTAATTATAATACTTTTACTCACTCAGCTGAATTGATGGAAGATGAATAAAAATATTAAAACTACTCTTACCTGCTTTTGTAATTGCATGTATCATGTATTTTCCACTTTCTTTTGGGAATGGGGCCTGGGCCTTTTGAATTTGGAAATTTAGCAACATTTTATCGAAATTCAGAAATCTAGAAAAACACAGAACTATGTCAAAATACAACAATCTCTTCAAATTCTTTGTCATTTGACTTCCATTGGGAAATTTCAACTGCAAATTGGGAAAAATGCATTTTTTTTGCATTGGGAATGGAAATGGTACCGTATTTCGGCCCCTTAAGATAGGATGGAAAATGCCTGTGTATTATTTTTTAACTGCATGAAATTGTTACGCAAGTAGGTTTGTTGGTAGGGCAAGTGATTTTACAAAGTCAACCTGCCCTTGGGCAAGTACTTGAAATTTCTATTTGTCTACACCTGTATACAAAGTTCAACTCAGATACATGTATGTACTAAAGTACTTAATTACATGTACATACAAAAACAGGAATGCACAAAGACATATGTTTGTTTGTTTATTGTTGTTTAACGTCCCACTCAAGAATATTTCACTCATATGGAGACGTCACCAACTGCCAGTGAAGGGCTTCAAATTTTGGCCTATGGTCGGCACTTACGGCCATTGAGCAGTGAGGGTTCTTTAACGTGCTGACACCTACTGTGACACGGGATCCTCCAGTTTTTACTGTCTCATCCGAAAGACAGGAAACCAACCTGCCGTCAGTGGGACTCGAACTCACGACCTCATGATCCAGAGTCGAGCACGCTACCGACTGAGCCAGGCCAGCTCCAAAGACATATGACTAGAGCTGTTATCGTGATTGAGATTAGTATCACGATATCAAGGAATTTTGTCAGTATCATCGCGACATTCAACAGAATTAAATTTAGTAGTATTCTTGCAAACTATGCCAATTAAGCAGTGTATATTATTACATGCATACATGTAATATCCTCTCAGTAAGACAGACACATAATGAATGGTGCAAAAAACATTTTTGAGGAGTTTCACAACAATGTATATATGTGATCTGTGTTTGTTTAGGTAGCTCATAGAGAATTTATTTTCTATTGGAGTCAGCAATATCATGATGCTTGAATATTTTCACAATATCATTTGTCAGGTTTTCAGTATCCTGATTGTGATGACATATATGATAACAGCTCTACACATGGCATCTGCATTAAATCTGACCCTCACAGATGTGACCTCAATTATCACCTATCTTTAATTGTGATAAATATCTTAATGAAGAATTATGAAACAGAACAATAATTTCCTGTTCTTACTGCATAAAAGCCATGGTATGACCCTACATGTAACTACATGTACATCACCAGATAACAGACACACTGCCCCTACCTACAATACATGTACATACACATGTATACACTAAATACATGTGTAATGCATGATACATGTAGTCTCAGGTGACATAAAAACAATATATACAATGTACATGACACATGTACATAGAATCTACTAAAGGTCAGGATCACTATTTTACCAGCTAATATTTTTACTGTATAGTTTGGGCTGTACTGTGTAGGCGTTTAACTGCTTGGAGCCCACTGATATACAAGACATTGCTATTTCTTGGCTAATAACCTACAAGAAACTGCTGACAAAATAAAAGATAAAATCATTGTATCTCATTATCATCACAACATAAATGGTTCTCTTTCATGTTATATCCTGCCAAAGGGCACAAAATAGATTTTGTCAGACCAGATGTAAACATGGTACACTGGTCTGTGACTTGATATGTCCAGACTGATCACATTGCCCTGATCACTTTAACAGTACCTGCCACATTAACACCAAGTACTTAAAACTATCTCACCTTTTCTTACACTTGTACATTGTAATACACATGAACTTCATATACACTGTATGTGTACATTGTACCTACATACCAAATAAATATTACCAAACTATAACTATGTACATGTACAAAATGTAAATGTACATGTATGTTATTATAGGAACACACATTGTACTTATGTGTATACATGTACCAGTATACATCACATACATTGTACTTATGTGTATACATGTACCAGTATATATCACATACATTGTACTTATGTGTATACATGTGGTATCACACATTGTACTTATGTGTATACATGTACCAGTATACATCACATACATTGTACTTATGTGTATACATGTACTGGTATATATCACATACATTGTACTTATGTGTATACATGTACCAGTATATATCACATACATTGTACTTATGTGTATACATGTACTGGTATATATCACATACATTGTACTTATGTGTATACATGTACCAGTATATATCACATACATTGTACTTATGTGTATACATGTACCAGTATATATCACATACATTGTACTTATGTGTATACATGTACCAGTATATATCACATACATTGTACTTATGTGTATACATGTACCAGTATATATCACATACATTCTGTACAATATGCACATTGTACCTGCACATGTGTACAAAATGTACATGTATGTACTGCCGATGGCATGTTTACACATAAATTACACATGTAAATAGTAAAATATTTTTCCTGCCCATATTCAACAGTACATCTCAGTTCTGCCTTCGGTCAGAGCTCCACCTAATCTATCTTCTGAGCAGTTTATGGTTTCAGTAAATTAGAATACACTTTAAGTTGCAGGGAAATTCATACACAAAATTATTACAAAATTATATACATGTATATTTCAAACATGTATACATTGTACTTAGCAAAATTAAGAAAATACTTTAAATTTTACAAGAAATATTTTCCTACAGGAAACAGCATTTTAATTGGCTATAAATTTCAATTTCAAAATCAACAGCTAGATCCTTTCATTTCCTTTTCTATGCTTTAACTCACAAAAGTGTACATGAACATTGTACATGCATATGACAATGAACAAAAGCTGCAAATATATACTACATTTTATAAACCAGGGGTTCAAAATTCCCCAAGTCCCAAATCCAGGACTTGGTTAATTCGGGTTCGGACTTGGCATTTAGAAATAAATGAAGTCCGAGGGACTTGCCTCATCTGCATTCATTTATAATTTTACTGTATTACTTATCAACAAAATTCAGCATGGACTTTGAACTTTCTCAGTTGGAATTGCCAGAAATTTACTCTCCAAGTCCCGGACTTAAGTATCTAAAAAAGAATTTTGAACCCCTGTAAACCCAAGGTAATTTCAGTGCCCACACATGCATATGTGCATTTACACTTGATCAAGATGCTTTTTTTCTCCTTTTACAGTACTACATGTACAATATTGTCATACAAAGTGATTTCTGATAGAAACATCAAACTGAAGAAAGAGAGCAGCTAGGGACATTTCCTTTCAATGATTTACATGTACTAACCATGTGGGCAATTACTGTTTCATCTTCACTAGACCACACACAAAATTACAGTTGTGTCTGGTAAGTGTTAATAAGCTTATAATTTGGGAAACAGCAGTAAAAAGAAATTTCTTCATACATGTACATGTATATTCATGTAGATATAAAAATGTATTGTCTGATCAGTCAACTAGGAAATAACTGGGCAGATTTTATCTGACAAGTGAATTCTCTGGTCTGATAACCAATATTATTGGCCTTATTACACATAGATCTACAAGTTTAAAATAGCTATAGATCTAATATTACCTAAATTTTTCAACCATATGATTTTGTGAATGTGTCTCTCATTTCAACATATATTGTAACATACTGACAAACCATAACCACCACTCTGTATTTATTGCTCGCACATACAGTGGTGGAACAAAAGTGAGTTCCCAAAGTTCATTTTCACTATATATTATTAGTAAATTCATGTTTTTTCAATAACTCCTCTAGAATTCATCGTTTATCCTATTTTAACATAACTTGCTCCACTGTAAGTTGAGGTTCCAGTTCTCACATGCTAGAAATTTCATTGCATTCTTTTCATTATTTCAGGAGAAATATATAAGTCTTCATGGAAGTAAAATTCTAGGGACATCTTTTCGACGTTTATTACAAAGATGGATCCATGACGTAATTCATAAACACCAAAATAAAACCATTGACACCAATAGTCTGAACCATATTTGGTCAGGAATTTCAAAATGAATTTGTAAAGCAACCAATCGTCAAAATTAAAATATTTAACTGATATAATTAAAAAAGACAAATGTTTATTCTATATCTTTTCTACATACTTTTTCTTTGTTTGGTCGCTTCAATTTTTGAAAACACTCTTACTACGAGAATCTCTGTATTATCCATGCGATGTCAAATAATTGGGTCATGAGAGTAATCATTAATATTCTTACGCCTCTCTTGACAAAAGAGTTATATGAAGGGGAATAACTCACAATATATATTATTGTCATAGGGAATCAGTGATTGTGTAATAACAGATCAGTGAGCCAGGCTAAATCAGTATGACCAATAAACGTTCCCTTTCTTTTACTTTCGCTCTCAAACTTCGAAAAATGGCCACCATTGAATATGGTAAAAATCTCGCAATTAATTTGAGTGCGAATATCAAGTACAAAACAGATTAATTTTTATTAGTCATTGATGTGGATTTTTAATTTAGTAAGTATAGGATACCGCTACATTAAATTTAAGTGGTAAGTATCAACCATTTTATTTTAATCAGCCAAAACGAGCCTGACAAAAAATATTTGGCACAGACTATAAGTAATTTATAGATGTAAACTAACGAAAATATTATCAAAATTAGGCCCAGACTTCCAGAGTAATAGTAAAATCCAAATAACCAGATGGGGTGGAGTCTTGTGAACCTTTTCTTGACCTGAACGAGCTTAAATTTTAGGTAATAAAGCATAACATTACAATTACACTGACCACAGTGATCGTTCCTACTTGTCACCATACATACGAGACTATCCAGTGAGGAATAAAACGTTTTCCCATGCAGCTTATCATAACCCGAAGTCAGTCAAATCATCTGTATGATAATCAAAAGGTTACTCCGCCCCCTCATCTTATGTGAATCGGACAATAAACATGCCATCTTTTATTTATTTTGGATGTCTACTACTAAATTCCGAGGACAAATTCAAACAAATGCAGAATTGCTAGAATATATAGTGAAATACATTTTTGAGAACTCAATTTTGTCCGACTACTGTACATGTCCATGTATGAAAGCTTTATCACTTTGTTACTATTAAGGAGTCATGACCAAGGTTAAAGTTTTTCAAAAAATAGGTCAAATGCCAAGGTCAAGGTCAAAACTTTTATTCAGAATGTGGTCTCACAAACTGACGAACAGGTGATCTCTCAAGACAGGTTTCACAGTACATGTACATTGTACATGTTTTTTACAAATATCTACCAACATACATGTAGGCCTACATTTTTGATATACAATCACACACATGTACATTGTACTTTATATACATGTACAAAAGGGACCCTTAATAATATGTCTGTGCTGGTTTTCAGCTTGAATCCAAATCACTAAAGACTGCTTAACAGTACAAACACAATGTACAAGAATGTACATATACACTATGTGTGAGTTAACAAATACATGTATAAACAGTTGTGCATGTACACCAAAACCCTAGTCATTTTCAATGCTACACACATACAGCTAATATAGCTATGTACATTGTATTATTTCTAACCAGATGGTTTATCTATTTGTGCTGTTTATTCTGTTCAAATTCCACACAAATAACAAATTTGTGTGTACACACTCACAGTGCTGAGAGAAAAATACAATACATTTTCCACAAAAAGGTCAGATATAATTAGTGTGTTATCAGTGATCAGATTTACAATGTACAGAAGCTTGATTTTCACTACCATAATTATTGGGAGTAAATTTGCTACAATATTTTTCAGAGTAATAGATTTTGCCTTTCTTTAGATAATCATACAAATTATGTTTTACATACATTGTACAGTAGAACCTTACTATTTAAAGACCACCTATCTGACTGACTCATATTGGTCTGACAAGCTACGTGGTCTCTTAAGTGAGGTTCTGGGCTACATATGTATTCATTATCTATTCAAAAAAATTTCCACAGACTGAATATTCATGGTCTTAAATAATTGTGAGGTGGTCTCTTAATTGATTTGATCTTTTTGTAAAGTTTTTTGTACTTGTTTTTGTTTTAACTAAAAAAAATGTGGATATTCACCACACATTCCCCTGTGTATGACCATCTCTTATACATGTATGAACATCAAGTCAAGATGCAGAGTGATCATGATGTACCTTTCAATCTAAATATTCATTTTGGTATGTTTAATTTTCTATTTGTTAATTTGCATTTCCTTATTTTTAACCCTAAACAAGACAAACTTGTGAAACTATCATTAATCAATAATATACATGTATATATGTACATGATGAAGTACCATCTTACTCTGTTTAAATTTTATCAAATAAAAATACTGTCTTGTTTGATTAGGATATATGCAAGATTATACAACATATTAAGATATAAAGGCTAAAGTTAAAAACATATAAATGTTATTCTCCACTCCAATCCTCATCTTTATGAAAAAAATCCACATCTACATGTACATAACAATCTTATTCTGTAGTTAACACTTGTATTAACAGTATTTCAGCTCAACAATAATTTTTCAGTTATATGTTTTCATGATGAAGGAGAGACCCCGGCCAGTTTACAAGTTCACATTAATGATGTAAATGTACCTGGGAAGAGACCACCAGCTGATATAATGATTTGTAAATGTCTATATTACAATGTATATTATATATACATGTATATACAAATGTACATGTATGTACATTGTATATAATTTTTATCTTAAATGCATGAATTAGAATGGTAAATAATACATTTATGTATGAAATATTCAATTTTAATTGACATTGTCATATACATGATAACATGTACACTGTACAATACAGTGAATGAATTTTCTATTCTTACATGTATGTACACAATGTAGTATCATGTACATTGCATAGCAACTCGGAAGCTAAAGAAACATCCATACTACCAATATAAATCCTCTGGATTCATGTATATTTGATGTTGTGATAAATGCACGTGTTCTGACGTCAAATAGAGATGCATGTAAAACATATGTCTTCTTGTCAAGATTACAACAGAAGAATGCAGCTGATGTCAATGATTTTATTGCACATACTACACACAGCCAACATTTTTTCTAGGATCAAGGTGAACTTCATTTGTATACATTTTGTACACTAGTACTGTAAAAATGTACCTGATAATTAATTAAATATAATATGTATTTGACCGAATAAACACCCCGGGCAAAAAAACTATTTTAAAAACTGGGGTACTTGTACATGTACAATGTACATGTAATGTATTTGTGTCATACAGAGAACCTTCCCCGCAAAGAAAAT
Organism: Atrina japonica; assembly: GCA_030159075.1. Taxonomy (NCBI): domain Eukaryota; kingdom Metazoa; phylum Mollusca; class Bivalvia; order Pterioida; family Pinnidae; genus Atrina; species Atrina japonica. The sequence continues at coordinate 32,407 of BROG01001435.1, read as the reverse complement.
CTTCCCCCGAAAGATTTTCTATATATACATGTACATGTAATGTAGAAAAGGTTCCCCCAATGGGGGCATTATGGGGGAAACTTTTCTATATAGAATTCATTTCCAGGATTCTAAATATATACATGCAATGCAAAAAACAAACAGTGCAATTCACATAATCCTCTTTGGCAGATGATATCAAGATTAAATTTCTCTTTCGGTAACTGCAATCAATTTTCTTTTTGTATCATTAATCTTTTAATTAATCTTTTCATTAGATGAATTTTCCTTTGCTGATTTAATCTAAAAATCAGATTATTCAAATATCATAGAAGTACAGAAAATGCATATTTATTCGACTTTGATTAATTTGCTCAGTATGCAAGTAATTAAAACATACATGTATCTGGAATGATTTACCAACATAATTTTAGTTTTTAAATAGATTGTATAGTAAATATATTATTACACTCAAAATATGTGAAAAAATGGCTCTTTTAAGTTTGAATAAAATACATGTAAGTGAGAAAGTATCATATCAGACTGTCTCAATGTAAGTGAGAACGTCTCTAATAAATTCAAATCTGGAAAAATGTGAGATTTACATTCAGCATATATTTCCATAGTATATTATATTTTGAAATAATCAATGAAAAGATTTATTAATATTCTCCCGATTGAGGGGGAAAAATTTCCCTGGGGAAAATTCTCTATATGGAAAAACTTTCCAAATGTGGGGGCAGGGAATGACCCCCGGGAAATTTGAAACACTATATAGACATGAAGTAACATTCCAAGTTTCGTGATGGGAAAACGACAAGTTCTATGAAGAAAATTAAAAATTCTGAGGCCTAACTGAAACAGGTGGAAAAAGTTTTTTATATAGAAAACTTTCAATAGAACTCTTTGGGGGGTAAGGTTATGGTCTATCTAAATGGAAGGTTCTCTATATGGCACCATTAACTTTGTCTTTTCATGGGTACTTAAAATTAAACATGTAAATAACATTTCTCAAATGAAGGGGCAGGGAAAGACCCAGGGGACGCAGTCCTAATAATGACAAATCTAGGGTTACATTGCAATGCATTTGGTCTTAAATTATATAGGTGCACTCGGTTATACTTATAGTAATGGGTAAAACATGTAGATAAATGGCTGCATCAAATTAAAGGAACATGGATCCCTGAAATTAGCAACTATTTTTCTCCTGAAAAATAACATGTATTTTGAATATAAAGCTTACTCCATCATCGGAAATATTTTCGGGTGTAATAAATTCTTTACAAGAGTTGTCAAAGAAAACATACATGTACACATAATACATGTAGCTTGCTGGTGACAGCATCACATACTTAAATTATGACTGATTTTAAGAAGTAGGTCATGTGGCATTATCTAGGTCATGAGGTAAAAGGTAAGGGAATCATCTGAAGGGACAAAAAATAAAAAGATTATGATAGATTTTATTCACAAAACATCCACTTTAAGTTAAATGCCTATATAAGTCAATAGCCATCAAGTATAGCAACTATAATGTAAAATACTTACTCCATTCGGATCATCACAATATCAATATAACCCACAAAACAATACTAATTTTCTGACTGGTTTTATCGTCATGGTGCATGATTACAATTAAATAATATGTAAAATATAAGGTAACAAACATCCTTTATTTTTATTTCAAAACATTTCATGGATATCATTAAGTAAAGGGCAGATAAATCTTAGTTTCACTTTGTGGGGAAATTCACATTTCCAAACAAACTATATCTTGAGAAATCTTTTCTCCATTCATGTCATCTGAACACCGAAAAAAAAAACACAGTAGAAATGGATTAGATGCCAGAATTTCAGACTCATGTGACAGTATCAAGCACAATAATCTTCTCGAGCGAGTTTATTGTCAAAAATATTTACCCTAGTCGGGCTCCTGGTATATAACAAGGGGAAATGTTACCTCAGGGCTTTTAGTGAAACAGGGTGCCTTTAATGGGTCACATATGGTATTAAGAACTGTAGACAAATATATACAAGTAGACATGTACATAGAAGCCAAGTTACAAGAAGAATACTGACAGACACATATATAAACACTTATTTTAAATAAAATTTTTGAAGTCAAATGTTTATCTAACAAAATGCAAAAATGCAATACTCTTCGTATAATGAAAATAATTTGACAACAAACAGGAAAATTCCCAATGCATTTGAAAAGTGGTGAGTACTGTACCAAAATGTTCTGAATGTTATGTGGAGCACTGAATGCATGGTAGTCCTGAAACATTTATCAACATTTATTATATTCTCCATAGCAGAACTGAGAAGTCTAAATATCTGATATTTCACCTACAGCTGGTGATTTTCAGAACAGGTGGTGACTCTTACCTTCACCAAGTGCTTAAGTATATGAAATGAAAATAAAACATTTGTGCTATTTGTAAAATAAAGTACTGTATTTAACCCAATAAGCAACCAGGACTTATATTTATGAGGCATGAAGGTAAAGTTGTTGTACCAGTTATTATTACTGAGGACACCTATCAACATTCTTCTGTTGCTGGGGTGGGGGGCTTACTTACTTTTTGGAGGATTCACATCTCCTTGTCAAATAGCTAGAAAAGATTTTTTATTGTGTGTAGAATAAAATGGGAAGAGATAAATTCTGAACTAACATGGGAGGGGTGATTATAGGGAGCACTTATGGGGTAGAATAGGTAATGTTGACATTAACTCAGGCCTATATACATGTATATACATCTTCAAAGTACAAATGTAAAAACATGTACATGCTTATATGTAAATGCACATTTGCACAGATACAAGGATTTATGACACAAAAATGCTGTACATACATATACCAGTTACATGTACAGACCTTTTGTACTACATACATGTATGTAATCCCAAAATTGCATCTGAACTCTTAAACAAACTTAGTCTACATGTAGATCTATGCACTAAGAAGCACAAATCAGTAAGGACATTTGTTCCTGACTCTTTGTTCTGGTTTCTTATAAATGAATGTTTGAAAGCAAGCTAACTATTATTTCAAATCCACAATAAAATATGAGAAGCTAAAATCATTATTTTATTTACAATCAAACACATGCCTCATGGTCTAAATTGAAACAGAGCACATTGCATTTGTATTGCTTATGTTTAATGCACTTCCAGAAATGCATGACATACATGTATGATGCAAAAACAAAAACCAGACCAGACTAGCATTGAATTATGAAACTTTAATCTATATTAACACTAAACCATGTAATACAAAAATGATATAGTTTGAAGTAAATGTATCTTATAAAGGTAAAAAATGTTGGTTTTTTTATCATCTACTTTGAAAAATGAAATTAATAACATTGATTTTCAATGTAAAGAAACTTTTGCATACTGATTTAGGTCTCTAAAAGGTAAGAATGGGTTTTTATAATCACAAATTCAATTGATTTAATAAACCTGTTGTCTTCATGGTAGCAGCCCCATAAATTTGCAAACAGACAATTTCAGCTCATCTCTTGAATATAAACAAGGGATAAAACAAAGCACAGAATGTAAATAATCTTGAATCTGAAAGCCCTTTTTCTGTCAATTCTGGGAAAATGCCATTGTTGACACAATTGGAATCTTAATTTCAATGTGTCATAGTGGGAAAAACAGTTAGCACACAGGTAAATCAAAATGTAATGAAATTTCTTTATTCAAAGCATTATCCCCTTGTATTAACTTATTTTGCATTACAGTCATAATCCAGATCTGTACACATAATTGAGGTTTTTTTTTATCAAAATGGGAATACCAAAATCGTACATGTATAATCCACACTCTTTTCACTCTAAAATTCGTCTCAGGATAGGGGTGCAGATAATACAGTGGGGTGCGGATAATACAGTACAACAGGTTCTTGGGATAAATTTTTTTCTGCTAACTACTTTAGGAAATTCGACGTAAACCTGACAAAGTTTGTTATTTCATCATTGCTTTCTGTATGCATGTAATGTGTTTCTTCATCTACAGGGACTGTGAATAAATGTCAGATAACTTAATCTTGTCTTCAGTGTGTATGTTTTTCAATTTACAAATAGCCTAAATACTTGTAAAGAGTCGCAATCTTGCCATTCTTGGTTGGCGAGTGACACTTTCCGATAAGTGATCAGTCATGACTTAAATCGTAAAAAAAAATCCATAGGAAACAGAACAGTACAGTACTTACCTATACTTGTGATGTTAACCTTCCCTGTAGAGTTTTATGTTATTATTGAAAATATGAACAATCTCAACACAAATTCTAATGATATATTTCATGATTGTGAAAGACGAGGCGAACATCCATATTTGAACTGTACATGAGGGAGTTAAATGGAAGAGCATTTGTATCTTGTAGATTTGCATTTATTTCAAAACATTACTAAATCATATTTTCTCTTCAAATTTAATAAATATCTACCCATTTCTGTCAAATAACAATCTAGGGATTGATATTTAAAAGAAAAATCTGGTTGTGATACTGCCCTTTTATACAACGATTTTTGGTCATACTAATGTTCCAGTAATGGCCCATTTGGGGTAGGTCTAAATGCAAATACACCTTTTTTTCACCTAAAATCTGATGCTCAAATGGGATGCGAATAATACATAAATGCTGGAAACAAACCTTGTATACTTGTCCATAAGTACCATTGCCAACAACTTCAATCAGGTCGAATATTCCAGCAGGGTCCTGAAAAATCAACAAAGTTATCAAAAATAAATTATTAATAAAAATAACAATTTATAACAATGTAAATAATGACATACACATGCATTTACTTCATGTATGTACATTTTACATTTTCTTTGAAACATATACATTGCATACATGTAGTCTGTCTGTCTGTCTCTCTCTCTCTCTGTCTGTCTCTCTCTGTCTGTCTGTCTGTCTCTCTCTCTCTCTCTCTCTCTCTCTCTCTCTCTCTCTCTCTCTCTCTCTCTCTCTCTCTCTCTCTATATATATATATGTTGTACATGTATATGACCTTATTATCTCCCTGCAAACAATGTTTGGAGGGGATATAGGATTAGCCTTGTATGTACGTACATATGTATATTATTCCTTGCCAGCACTCTAACAATTTTATTTCTCAATAGAATTTCACGAAACTTGATAAAAGGGTTTACTACATGTATATCTCTTACAAGTTTGTGTTTCGTAACCTGTGCTCCATTATTTACCCTTTGAATATTTCATTACAATATCATTGTCTGTGCTCTACAGGTATTATACAATACTTCCATTGTGAGGAGATTAGTATCACTTGTGATGCCTTGTTTGTAATACATGTAATGTACATACATGTTATGATACTGCATATATACATGTACAGGCATATGTACAATGCATGTACATTTTATATTGTTCCTATAATGTATAAGAAGTTATGTATATCATTACATTTTTGGTTTGAATTCAGTTCTTAATCTCAATCTCATGTCCATGGCCCCATGCAGGCTCAGTCAAGAGAATTTGGTTTCTTTTTCAAATCTTGACCACTGATACATGTATCTTCAGCAACTTGTACGTGTCTACATTTAATTTTTTCAAATGACCCTCATTTTCAATTAAAATGAAGGGACATTGACACCTTAATGAATATTTCTATGGAAAACCTAATGTACATGTACTACCAAGTACGGTATTACAATTTCTTCAAAAACCAAGTTTTCTAAACATGTATCATCAAATTTAAAGAAACAACCTCACATGAAATACTAAACCATTATTGGGAAATGCAATACATCAAACCACAGCTGAAGTTGGAAAGGAACATAGGGAAAAGTACATGTTTGTAAAAATTCTGCCAAGAAGGTTTTTTTCCTTTCTTTTTATTGTTAAAATCAGAGACAGAAGATTCTCCTATATACATGTACTTTCCTCATAGCAAGAGCTGTAAAATTAAAATTATTTACATGTATTTCTCAATGCTGCTATCTGAAATTTGATGATTTGCTTATAATTACATTGTACCTTCACCTTATCTATGGATATTTTAACACAGAGAAAACTGTTATGGACCTCATGTTTTGAGGTCTGTCTGATCCTTATGTGTAGATCTAGACAGACTGGTATTCAATACTTGCCATAGACTATGTAGATCTAGACAGACTGGTATTTAATACTTGCCATAGACTATCTGACTCAATAAGTAGATTAGCACTATTCATTGGCTGTTCTAGAAGGGTGAGGGGTGCAGGGGCCTGGATGCATGCCCTAAACATTAACAAAATGATTTTTTCGTAGACTGACTTGAGCAGAAAAATAGTTATTGTTTGAGGCCACAAATCGTTAAATTCTTGCAGTCGAAACACTGTTGTTTCTATGCTATTAAACATCATGAATATTTTTACCACTTTGTAATTTTGTTATCTACCAGCAAAGTATTTGATGTGATCAATATTGTGACAGTGTGATAACATGGATTGATGATCAAATTAAGAAATGTAAGTATCTGATACTCATCAGACATGTCAGAATACACTTGCAAGTACCGAGTAATGTAGGTACCAACATCCTAACATAAAGTACCAAGTTGACCAAAAGGAAAGTCCAGAGTTACCAAGTCAACCAGCTGACACTTTTTGCCCCTGATTATACCCCCAAAAAGTATGGTAACTTAAAAATCCATTCAGAATTTTGGCCAACGGGTAATGTATCTGTTAATCTGTACATTGCAATATACCAATGTTACTTTGACAGTGCCTAAAGCAATCACATGCCACAGAATAATAGAAATCAACAAAACCCATTTACAGGTTATGCTAAAAGGAATTACTGTAACCTGCAGGTTATGATAGCAATAAAAAAAACTTAAAAGACTTAAAAATGAAATTCATCGAGAACAAGGAAGTTACGTGATTTGTAATTGTTGTAACCTAATGATCGCTCCTGTGTTATTTTGTGTTCTGCAATCACCTAACGGTTACCATAAAGTCATGGAAAGAATGGGAACACATCATGTATCATTATATGCCATAATGATTTCAAATAAAATTACATCTCAGTTATTTTACATTTAATTCTGACAATTTTAATGGTAAATTGGAGACTGGCATTGTTCTGTATACATTTCACTGTCTTCCAGCATGTGACTATGTACGACCTTGTCAGTATCATCATTTCAAAAATTAATTTTGCTCTTATAGTTGTCAAAATCCAATCGGCAATTTAACATTTGCTCACAGGTTAGGTTCCGTTTTCTTTGTTTTGAAAAGGAATTAACTGTGATTACGAGTATCACATCCTTCCAGAGACCCCTTATCATCTCCCAAATATATCAATTAGAATTATACATTGTAGATTATGAAGACGCATATCAACATTTTCTTGATACTTACCCGTAAACTTGAAAGATCTATATCATCCAGGCTGACATTAACACTGGTAGTCGCCATGTTTCAAAATTATTCATCGGAATCAGGCGCTTCCTCTTTCTGGGCCGAGTTGTATTTTTCTTACGCGACTATGTAGGGTATGTTTTTTTAGTCTGAGATACACCCGATAAACTATATTCCCTTCGTATACAACGTATGACGATGCATTCCCTTTGTAGATCAACGAGTTTCAAAAAATTTGTGATAGATTGATCTATTTACACATGCAAATCGTCGTCTGACAGGTGCTCGGCATTATGGGTAAATGTACTGAAAGGGAAGTAACCGCAAGTTTACGAAGCTGAGGTCATACTCGGACACAGGGTGCGGTGAACAAAGGAATGATACATATTTCGTCACAAAGTAAATGTATATATTTCAAATGTAAATTACATTGATATGAGAGAAGATATTTATCTTGATCATTCGGAGCAGCAGAGGTGGAAAGACGAAAGATAAAATGATATTAAAAATAAAGAAAACACTGTAGATCTAGTCCTACAATGGGCTACATAGATTCCGATGACGAATAGCATAAATGAAAATCATAAATAAATCAATCGACCCATAGATCTAAATGGCTTAATAAATTGTAGCTGCGACTGCTGGTGCTGCTGATGTAGTGATGATGATGATGATGACGACGATGATGATGATTGTATCAACACATGATTTATTCACAGGTACTTGTGGACGGTAACAGGTCGATCCGGCCTCAAACGCCAGCGGCCCCAGTATGATCCGGCCTCAGCTCGTTACCGGCCCCAGTCGATCCGGCCTCAGTTCTTATTCGACGTAAAACAAAACATTTCAAATTAATAATGTTGATCTATTTTAACATACATGTATATACTTTATGTAAATTCTCTGAATCTAACTGGATCGATATATTATTGTCCGAAAGCACATTTAATTTTTATAAATCGGATCTAGATCTTCAATAATAACTTTATCGCACAACGCACAGCTGATCCTTTTATAATATTGCGGGTTCATTAATCCAATAAATTATCATCGATGCTTGTTTATTCTTAACAAAAATTTTAAATATAAATAAAAGGAATATGATTCGGTCAAACTAGGCTAATGAATCTAGTGCTGATATGGATAGTCACTCAACTACAGGAGCGTCGCCACATGGATAACTCATGATGAATTGTGATACATGTCTGGTGAGACAGGCATTTTATATACATTGGCATTGACACTGAGCAAGAGTTGAACACTTTTTAGCTTGGATGCTGAACATTGTTTTCTTCAACTCTGACAAGTGACATTTGTTCAGCTTGTGGTGTTAACTTTTGGATAACAACTTAATTACCGCAGTAACTGGGACGATTTGTCAGACAATTATAAAAATTATGAATTGTCATATTATTCATGATTTTGACACCAGCTGATGCTAATATTTTTATAATTTCTTTTTCTTTTGTTTTTTTTTTTTAATTTATTCAAGCTTTCAAACTTAGATCTATCTATCGAAAGTAGTGTCCCGTTTCTCGCTTAAAATTTAAAACAAAAATTGATAAATCAGAAAAAAAACGACATGTGTTTATAATGTAAACATTTTTTATTTAAAACGGGGCCTAGAAACTTGTCAATAGTTTACCGAAAACTGATCAACTCTGAGGCCGGATCGACTAGGGCCGCTCACGTACTGGGGCCGGAACGACTTGAGGCCGGATCGACTAGGGCCGCTCACGTACTGGGGCCGGAACGACCATAAATCCATAATTCTGTTTTATTTATTCTTTTCTTCAAAACATGGTAATTTTGGGATATACGAAGAAATATGGCCAACCAACAGACTTAAGCCAAATGTAGTTACACTCTGTATGTAACGTTATATATATATATATATATATATATATATATATATATATATATATATATATATATTATATATATATATATATTATATATATATATATATATACACATAGGCGTCGAAAGCAAATTGAAAGTGGGGGGGGGGGGCTAAACCAACTTAAAATACACACACGCCAGAAGTGGGGGGGCTAAACCAACTTTAAAACACACACACGCCAGAAACGTCTTGGGGGCTAAGCCCCATTTTCAAAACACCTATGCCTTTCTTTGCAAAATAGCCCCCCCCCGGCTCCGACGCCTATGTATATATAATATATATATATATATATATATATATTATATATATATATATATATATATATATATATATATATATATATAAAGATTCTTTTATATATATACATATATATATATATTATTATATATATATATATATATAAATATATATAAATATATATAAATATATATATATATATATATTCATATATATATTATATTTATATATATCGACTAATAACCAACACCAATGCCTGTGCCATACTTTTCATTGTTTCACAGAAAATTGACTCAATGCACCTTTCGTGAAATGAACCATGAAATGATCGTACTTGTTACAGTTGTGTATAGATACACCCCTACAATGTCATTGTTTTTATCTTTCAAGGACATAACGATGGTCATACATGTATTATGAAAACTGGAGTCAAAACTGACGAGATACATTTTTTCTCTATAACATGCGTCTTTATCTTATTTATTTATATTTTATTTATTATGTGTTTGTGTGCGTTTATTCATACATTTAATTATTCATTCATTTATCTATTTTATCACTTTTTGATTTCTCACTCTTTTGGTAAAACCCCTGGTATTTGTTTTTTGTTGTTGTTGTTTCTTTTTTTCTTTTTTTTTTTTTTTTTGACTTTGCTTTACGTTCAACTAAACATATTCCTCATATACACAGACAAAATCACTTTTAATTATAATAATTCTGGGGTACCGTATATGCTCGAGACTTACGCCAATGCATCAGATATTCCCGTGATACGGAATATATGCTATTAGTAATATTTTCATTGTTTATGCAAAGCCCCTATCAGATTTTACTACACGTTTTATGGTTTTAGTTTTTGTGTGATCAAAATAATCAAACCTAGAATCTTCAGCCTGCGAAGCGAACGATCAACCACTGAACCACAACGATAGACCTGTACGTTGTCAAATGTCTGTAGATAGAAGATACTGCCATAATTTTGAAGATCAACATTCGTCCAAATAACAGGAGTAAATGCTAAGACATTTTTTTATTCTGGAATTTTTTTCAGACTCTATAACTCTGTGAATTATTCTTTTGCTCTTTCCAGTGAAGTTTCCATGTTCTTCTAACTCCGTTAACCGTTATAAGTTATTTAGAACAACAACGGTATTGCAAATCATTCATCATTTAAATGGATCCAACCTTTAATAACCTTTGGTCGTTACGAGGGATTAAAAATCATTCATGCCATGGATTACCTGAATATTTGACGCTTTTTATCAACAATAATTTGAATTAAAATAACTGGATTCCAGTGTCTGGAGTAATTTGCTTGTTTAATTTGGGGTATTTCGCAGTAAATTGCTCGTGTTTTATTATATAGGGCGTACACAAACCCAATAAAAATATATAGCATCCCATAAGTTTCTCAATAGAGAGAAGTTCGAACCCTGGCTAACTATAGGTGTTATGCTGTACCCCCCCCCCCCGCTAACGGAAGTTCCAGATACATTCTACACCAAATTTAACTTCAAATATGATGTATAACCGGCATCCATGTCATAATTTAACCTTTAGTACATATACAGATCTACTAAGGTAAATTGGCACATGTTTACAAATAAATCTTGGGCCTGCATTTTTCGACTTCACCATTTTTACCAAACCAACTATTTATTAATTATTAGTTCATTAAATTAGTTATATATTGTGGTCAAAGATAGACCATGTCAGTAACTTGGTTCTTGACCTAACATTTAACAGGAAACACTGACACTAAAGGTGATCTTACTCCTTAACTTCCTTCTTTTCAGATAGATTGAAATCATAAGATAAATATATTTGGTGAATCATTAAGAAGTATCTGCAAAATAAAATGGATAATATTTTTCACTCTCGTAAAAAATATCAAATTGATTTTTTTAGAATACAACAAAATTAGCTATATGAGCAGTATTTATTTTTTCAAATCAACATTTGTACGTTGTACAAGATAAACAATTTGTCAAAATATTTCAAATTTTCCGTTTCAAATTATGGTATTTATTGTGTTGTTATAGGTTTATACATATAGCGCGATTAATAAGCTAATAAACCATTTGCTTTTGCAGTGCTTCCTAAAAGTGAAATACATGTACACTATTTAGATAAACGTTAAACATTTTCCATATCCATTGATAATCCTAAAAAATAAAATTTAGGTGCAAAATGTATAACACTTGTCAAACAAGCCATCCACCAAAGAACATTCTAGAAGATGTTCGTAGCCTCGTCAACGAGCATTCTAGAGGATGTTCGTAGCCTCGTCAAAGAGCATTTTAGAGGATGTTCGTAGCCACGTCAAAGAGCCTTTAACAGAGTGTTCGTAGCCTCGTCAAAGAGCATTTTAGAGGATGTTCGTAGCCTCGTCAAGAGCATTTTAGAGGATGTTCGTAGCCTCGTCAAAGAGCATTCTAGAGAATGTACGTAGCCTCGTCAAAGAGCATTCTAGAGGATGTTCGTAGCCTCGTCAAAGAGCATTTTAGAGGATGTTCAAAGCCTCGTCAAAGAGCATTTTAGTGGATGTTCGTAGCCTCGTCTAAGAAATACGATTTTAACCATCCACATCATCATTTAAACTTTAGTACATATATAAAATACCTGTAGCTGCGCTGTCCGATATTACCATCTTTACAATCCAATGACATGCATTTGTTTATTATTGGTTCAATAATTTGGTAATAAATTGTGGTCACAGATAGACCAGTGTCAGTAACTTGGTTCTTGACCTCACATGTTAACGGGAAACACCGTTTGACACTAAATGCGATCTTACCCCATAATTTCATTTTTTTCCCCGACGTCTTGAAATCAGAAGAGAAATACGTGTATATTTAGTCAAATATATAAAAAAGTACCTACAAAATTAAAATCTATGATAATATTTTTCACTCGTAAAAAATTCAAATTATTATTTATACTAGTACAACATTCTCAGCTGCTTTATGAGAATTATTTTTGTTTAAATTGATACTCATAAAAGTGAAACATTTGGTCAAAATTTTCCCGAAATTTCCTTTTAAATAACCTCATTTATTGTGTTGTTTATATAAAAATAAACACAAATGATGAGCCAATTCTCTGCAATGATTCCTCAACTTGTAATGCACTATTTAGATAAACGATAAAATTTCACCTTATCCATTGACCATCACTGGATCTATAGTAAATCCAGATATGAGTCCAGTCCATAGATAATTCAACAACATCACAGGTATGGTTATTGATAATCTTTTTTCTTTATAAATATTAGATGTTATTTTGACATTTCTATATGATTAATATAGGACTTGCTACATTCCTGCTTATCTTAACCATGTAGAAACGTCAACATAACAGCTAATGTATACTTAATCAGCATTTTTTTTTTATAATCAACTAATCACAGACTTTCAAAATAATCTGTAGTGGATGCATGTAGGTAGTTCATTAAAATTAGTACCATCTACTGTATTCTGATTAAATAAACCCATATAGAGTACATGCATAGATGTATGTTGAGTGTGGCGTAAAACATTCTAACATTCAAACAAATAAGATTAGTGATCAAGTCTTTCAAACAACACACTGACTATGTTTTCGATTAGCATATATATTCTATGATAAAAAGACGTGAATTTTCACGAAACTTTGAAAGAACACCTTTAACCATTTCATTTTTTGTTTCTGTTAAATATACAACTGCTGCTTTCATTCGTAAAAGAATAACAAAATGTTGAAATAAATTAGAATTACCTCCCTTGTATTTTCACACCACCAAAAGATCTGTAAATTTGAAATCGTTTGGCATGATTGTAATAATATAGTATACTGAAATTAAAGCAAAATATATTGTTACAATGATTCAGTGATCAATATATTGAATACCATCATGAAACCATAGTCAAAGTTTCAGTCTTCAATGAATAACTAATTTAGCAATATTTCAAACGCAAATTTTGATTTTATCAACATGTACAGTGTATATACATGACATGTTTGATATTAAGTACACGACGCACAGGAAAATTAACATATGATTCAAATTTTGACTTTAGTCTGATAAATCTTCCTGGCACTGGAATCTGGGCATGACACCATAACATCTAGGTATAAAACTTGTCAAACAAGTCATCTATCAAGATCATCATAAAAAGAATATGAAAATCATAAAAAAACATTGTACAAGATTTTAATTAAGAATCTCAAGAGGACAATGTAAAAAGTAGTGAATATTGACCACACGTGGATCTATGGAAAATCCAGAGTGAGATCAGGTGTGCTGGTCAGACGTCGGTCCATAGACAATTCAACTACCAATATATCATAGCTATAACCATTGATAATCTTTCAGAATGTCTGAATTTAATTGTAGAGATTAGATGTTATTTTGGCGTTCATGTATGATTAAATCAGGACTTGCTACCCTCCGCCCTATCTTATCCTTATAGAACGCCAAAATAACATTTAACCTATACGTAGCATAGACCTCCACCGCACAGTTCCCCGATCGAAAAAGGGGCCCGAGCTAGACTTTTCCAGCTTAATAATTACATTTCATTTTCGTTTCTGTTAAAATTACAACTGGTGCTTTCATACAAATTCGTTAAATTGTAGCAAAATTTTGAAATGAATACGAATTACCTCTCTTGGACTTTCACACCACCAATAGACATATATCCTACATATATGAATGTGAAAAGCTTGGCATGATTACTATAATGCATTGAAATTTAAGCAATATATTGTTACAATTATTCAATATCAAAATATTTAATACCATCAAGAAACCCTCGTCTAAGGTTCAGTCTTCAATGAATATTTAATTTACCAATATTTCAATCGCAAATTTTTATTTCAACAACATGTACAGGGTATAGGCATGATGTTTGATATTGAGTACATGACTTACAGGAAATTAACATATGATTCAAATTTTGACTTTAGTCTGATAAAGCTTCCTGATACAGGAGTCTGGACAAGACACCATGTAATCGAACAATAACTTGCTTAAAAATTCTCAGATTTAAATAAATTTTGTAGTTTTATGGTACCGGGCCCAGACCTCAGCTGTTGAAAAAAAAAAAAACCAAAACAAAGAAAAAACAACAAATAAACAAAAGAAGTATTAGTATGGGGAAATTGATTTATCCCTTCATATATATATATATATATACTGCAGGGCTTCGGTGTGATTAGAATGCTGTACATTTCATGAATCACTCTTGCATCTTTTTTCTTCGGATCCTTATAAATGCAAAGAAAACTGAGTCCTGAATATGGAATTGTGGCGGAGTTGTTTGTTCAATAAACTGAAAGTTAAGTCTAGGAACAGGCAGATTTCCATGACCGATGTTATTTGGGTGTGACAAAAGTATTTTAAGATCCATAAATTCTTCCACGTATGCTTCCGTTGTACTGGTTGGTGGAGTGGTCACGTCGAGAAGGACTTCCGGTTTTGACCAGACATTACTAGTTATGGTAGCTTTACTTTCATTCTTTGGTCTGTGTTTTTCCATCCATTCCCTAAACGTCGAAATTCTAGACGACCAATCAATAGGCTTTGGTGTTGATGGAGGAGGACTTGTTGCCATTGCTATTTCCATTTTGTCTGCGGAAAACGGGATATTTTTTCTTAGTTTGGAGAATAAACGAAATAAGAAATTGCGTTCCCATGGAGTCCGATTTCGACCAATCTTAAGCAATTTCTCAACAATTCTTACCATTGTGACATTAGGTGTACTGGTCTTCCAAGTATTCATATTGATATCCTTCCGTTGTTTCTTTCTACGTCGTTTCTTGTTCTTATTCCATTTTAAATCTGAAAACTTTAAAGTTTTATTTACTTTATTTTTTGTGGATTGCGTGTTTGTCAAAGGATCCGTGTTATTTTCACGTGTTGTTTGCTCTGCACTAGCCATTGTCGTGATGGAAACTGACGGGACTGGCTTTTGTGATATCAATTTCGACCGTATTTTGCCTATATCTGATGCGACAGAGTCACTTTCATTATGGGCTGTCGATTTATTTTGTTCGTGTGAATTCAGTACGCTCAATATTGATATATTTCCTATTATGTGACCACCGGATGTTGATAAAATAGAATTATTATTTTCTTTTGAACCAGGGGCTTCTGCAGTCCCGAATTCATTCGTTAATGGTTGTATGTTTCTGGGAAAAGTATCATTGGGTCTATCTGTGTCGAAGAAAGCGTCATCAGCGTTTGAATTTGAACTGTTGAAAAATATAGAATCTGTTGTCAGGGGAACAACTGACACTGTTGTTGTATTTGATACACTCACTAAAGGATTTAAATTAAGCGACGAACTGTCATTGTGTGACATTGAAACATCGATAGCTGACATATTTGAACTTATATTATTCATGTCGGTTTGTGATATATTTTCTGGAGTCAAAATATTGGCGTCATCGCTGGCTAAAATAATTGACATTGCATGATTTACGTCGGTTTGTGATATATTTTCTGGAGTCAAAATATCGGCGTCATCGCTCGCTAAAAAAATTGACATTGTATGATTAACGTCGGTTTGTGAGGTGTTTCCTGGAATTAGAATATTGGCGTCATCGCTCGCTGAAAATTTTGACATTGTATGATTAACGTCGGTTTGTGAGATGTTTTCTTGAATCAAAATATTGGCATTATCGCTCGCTGAAAAATTTGACATTGTATGATTTAAGCCGGTTTGTGAAATGTTTTCTGGAATTAAAATACTGACGTCATCTGGTGATACTGGCAAACCTAAAGTAAACGGAAGATTTTCTATCAAGTCGACAAGGCTATCAGCAGTTTCATTGGAAGGCAACTCTAATGAAGAAAGTGAATATCTATTTAGGAGTGAAGGGATAGTTTGCACATCCTTCGGATCTATTGATTCAATATCATTCGGCAAATTAATGTCCGGTAAGTCCGCATTATCCCTATAATGTCCCAGCACAGAAGAAAAAGATTCCATATATGGACCAGGTGAGTGGAGTAGTCTAATGTAGGAACTTGGATTAACTTCATCTGGTGACAAAGATAATCTAGCATACGGGTCAACTGGTAGCAATTCCTCTTGGACATATCTCAACATGACAGCCAAATCTGGACCATCTCCCAACATTTCTGGCTTCCATTGATAGTTAAAGTCTGTGGTGTATGTTGGCTGATTTACAACAATAGGTTCCGTTGTTACACTATCTTCCAAGCTAGTGTTAGTGGTGGAATGTGGAGTCAATGTCTCATTATTTGTTGTGGTATCTGACAAAAGAGACGGTGATGATACATCCTGCTGTATATTTGACGTCTCTGTCGTTGACATATCTAAGTCTTGGTGGTCATGTCCTGCGATGTCGGATGCATTCCAGCGATCATTCATATTGTTTATTTCCGTATGTGTAAGTCTTTCTGTGATCACGAGATCCGATTCGCTGGTTTTAATGGTTTTTGGAAGAACATTGCTCTGATCAACTAGAGGCTGTATATATGCCGTCTCTGTCGTCGTTGATATATTTAAGTCTTGGTGGTCATGTACTGCGATGTCTGATGCATTTTTAAAGAGATTCCAGCGATCAGTGATATTGTTTATTTCCGTATGTCTTTTTGTGATAAAGAGATCCGATTTGCTGGTTTTGTTGGTGATTGGTAGAACATTGCCGTGATCACCGTTAGGTTGTCGTGTCGTTACCTTAACTACGGATGTCAAGATGATACTACTTACATCCGTCCCGTTTGTGCTCTGTGACGTATTGCTAAACGAAACAAATTCACTCGTAGATTCCGATGAGTTGAAAGAACGATCTACAAACATATGAACTGTACTCTTCAAATAAGAAGCGTTGTTGACTCTTTGGCTATTCAGTGATAATTTGTTAGTTAATGTCATTAGCGGGAAACTTGTGGTTTGATGTAAGCCTACAAAAAAGATTTGACAGCATAAGATTGTAATAATTAGTTTAAAAATCGACAAATCAGAAACTAAGACAGCTTTCACACTTTAGCAACCAAATGTTTTATGAAAAGAAAATATGAAGACATGATCAGAGGTCTGAAAGATAGTAGTTACCGAGCCAATAAAATATGATACGAAAATCACGGAAGTGTTACGGCCACGAACATAAACTAAAAATGGCAGGGCCCGGCACCATAAAACTTGAGAAATACTCAAGTCTGAGAATGTTCTCAAAGTGGCCTGCTTAGCCAACAGTTTTCGGGACTTAAAGTATTTGAGTACAATTCTTAAGTTTTGTGGTGCTTGCCCTAGACAACACCAGATGGCGTTTTCTCCTTCCTGAAGCTGATGAATGAATTTATGGTTGGTCGTTGTTGATTCTGTGTTTCAGTATAAAGCAAAATTTATTCCCCTGGTTGTAGAGAGACATGCCGATTTGTTTACCCGCAGGATGTCATCTTCCCTCGGATAATGTAATAAACAAATCGTCATGTCACCCTGTAATCAGGCCAATAAATGTATAATGACTCCGTCTGATTTGTAGTTTATATAATTACGAAATTAGTACTGAGTAATATGATGTAACTCCTTTACGCAGTTCTATTTAAGTGTTTGATGACTACATAGAATTACATGTATAAAGTTTGTTGTATGGAAGATATGTTCTACAGTACCGTGCTAAAAGTGAGTCAACCAAAGTCATTTCCCCATAGCTTTCTATGATAAATCAACTTTATAAAAATACAATGTAATGTAATTGAACTGACTTAACTGCCCAATTAAATATTGTAAAATTTGGACTATGTCTATGAATTATCTTTCTAAATTGACTTGGAATGTGTCAAATTATTTGCAAGTAGATCTATTTGTAATTGACAAGCGAATTTTGCAGCAACCCTTTCTTCTTTGTTCATAGTATGTGACGTCAACAAAATACTTACCGCAAAGAAAAATTGTTGCTTCTCAAAAAGTTTCAAAGGAGTTTAAAACTAACATAAGATGATGAATGGTTTGGTTGCAACAAAATTAACTAGCATATATAAGTTGAGAAACAATGGTAATTATCGTAACATCTTTCACTCATTTAGTTACAAAATTATACACATGATATCAAACTTATAATTTTGCAAAAAGAGGCCAAAACAAATATCCAAGACGATCGTTTCCGTCAATAAGACTTCATAAAATGATCTCGAATTTAAAATAGTATGTCCGTAACAAAATGTGGTATTATAAATGACCACAAATAACCTAAATATAGACTAGTCCTAAATATGCCTTAGATAGATACTCATCAGTACAAATCTTAGTATCCTATGTCAATGATATTATGAAATAATAAGATGAAACTCCGTTTCGCATATTGACTGTCGCTATCATATAACCGTTACCATAATCAGTAAACGCCGTCAAGGCATAAAAGATACATGCTTAAGTCGTGTATGTTTTCAAATACTTTCATCTGGATAGGGTGATTCACCTATAAACATCTTGAGAATTTGTTCTGCCCTTTTTGGAAATCTAACTTTTATAATATGTATATAATATTTACTGGGACATCGTCACTTCTGGTGGACCGTTTAAGTTCCAGATGGTATACATAAACCCAGTACCAATTTTTTCGGTACCAACTGATTATTTTATAAACATGCACCTCGACTAGATAGCACTGTTGAAATTAAATACTCCTCAAAAACTAATATAGTCATCTTTTTACAGTGGTTACTCTTAGGCGGATTTAGGAATACCATTAGGTTATTTTTGGCCTTGTAGTACACGACGTTTCGTTTCGGTATTTTACAATTATTTTAGATTCGAGCTCAAAAGATGAAGTCTTAGCTATCGACAGAAGCGATCTTCTTCACCATTTGTTTTGGCGGGTTTGACCGGTAGACAGGGAATCTTACTCCTCCATGACACCTGATCCCACCTCTTGGTTTCCAGAGGTCTGCCTTTGTCCATTTTTGCAGGATTTTCATCTTAGTCCTGGACCTCCTAAAGATTTATACTTTGGTATATGAGATGTTTTATATTGGTATTATGTTAATAATATATACAACCACTGGCTCGTTGTCCTGATTGTTGGTGGAACCTTTGACTCATGAGGGTATACATAAACCCAGTACCTGGTATTTCGGTACCAGCTGATTATCTTATATTAAAGTAATACTTCGACTAGATAGCACTTTTAAGTTCTAAACTCCTCAAAAGGTAAGATAGACATTTTATAGTAGTTGCTCTAGACGGAATTTGGTTATTTTTCGGCCCTTTATGATACCACGTTTTTGTTTAGAATTCTACATCTGTTTTAGATTTAAGAACAACTAATGAAGTCTTTCATTTGTGTTGGCCTTTTTTGAAAACTGTTACTTTGGTATTATCTTTATAATATTCAGTAAGATAATAATATATTCTCTATATTGTTCCATAATTCAATGCATGATTGAAAGATAATGATTTGAATATGCAATGCAGTGTCAGGTGTGTAATTATGAAAGGATTTGTAACTAGTAGCAACATTTTTTTCCAGATGATTTCTAGGTTTGTGACCCTTAAACCAATTGCAAAACCTTTGAACAAAGAGAGGTCCTTTAGAAGATTAATATAGAGACAAAATAAAATTATCTGTTCTCGAAGTGACCAAATATATTCGTTACTCAAGCTCATCTTCATTATCATGATTTAAGGTAAAAAAACAAAACAAAATGTATGCTGCAACTGGACATATTTGCATATTGATGGCATACAGTTGTAAATAGTGATGGAAATTATTGATCATTTTAAGAAAACATCAGAAAAATGAAAAATTATTTTGATTACCGTACTCAAGGTATTCAATCTCTTTTTTATAGAAAAAATCATACGTGTGACCGAAAATGCTTCATGTGAAAGATGAAAAACGATAATATGTTTCCTCTTCAGTGATATCCAGAAGTATTACAATCAACTAGACATGATAATGATAAATTAAATATTAGCTTGAGTACTGAGTATTCGGGTTGTAATAGATAGTATAGAATAGTACTGAGTATTCGGGTTGTAATAGATAGTATAGAATAGTACTGAGTATTCGGGTTGTAATAGATAGTATAGAATAGTACTGAGTATTCGGGTTGTAATAGATAGTATAGAATAGTACTGAGTATTCGGGTTGTAATAGATAGTATAGAATAGTACTGAGTATTCGGGTTGTAATAGATATAGTAGTATGAGTATCGGGTTGTAATAGATAGTATAGAATAGTACTGAGTATTCGGGTTGTAATAGATAGTATAGAGTAGTACTGAGTATTCGGGTTGTAATAGATAGTATAGAATAGTACTGAGTATTCGGGTTGTAATAGATAGTATAGAATAGTACAGAGTATTCGGGTTGTAATAGATAGTATATAATAGTACTGAGTATTCGGGTTGTAATAGATAGTATAGAATAGTACTGAGTATTCAGGTTGTAATAGATAGTATAGAATAGTACTGAGTATTCAGGTTGTAATAGATAGTATAAAATACAGCCTACTATTAGCTTACAACACTGGTTGTACATATAATATATCAAAAGTTCATGTTAAGATTGAGGAAATTAAAGTGTGATATAATGACTTTCTGAAATAGTCTGGAGCTAGTGAGGTGTTTGAGAGTACAGCTGCATAAATCATGAATTATTTGCTTTATATAAATGAAAAGATAATGGGGTGGATGTATTTTAAAAAAGTAAATTTTTTCGAATAGTGATAACGGTGACATATACGCAATTTACACTTGAGAGAAATATGCTAATTAAACAGATAAAAAAGGAAGGTAATACGAAAGGCGTGGCGGTGAATTGGTGACCTAATTCTATTGTCGTTCCACAAATAAATTCAGGAATACTACGTAGATGGTCCACCCACACATTTATTTGTAATTGTTGTATTTGTCAAGTTATATTAATATATGTTTAGAAAGCAAAGGTAAATAAGTTGTCAGGTTATATTAATATGTGTTTAGAAAGCAAAGGTAATGTATTTTAGCACCACCTACTTTACGTTTTTCATATCCTGTGTGTCAACACATCATGTTATACTAAGCAACCCATTTTCATTATAATCCGGAAATATATGCATGTATATGTAGGTATGCTTTACATCTTTATAAATTGTTTATCTGCATTACAAGTCATTCAGTACTGTGTACATACGCATTTAAGGAACATGAATAAATGTTTAGTTTGTAAAAATATAGGTATTGTGTTTTGTTAATAGTATAATAAGGGATCATTTTCGGGAAGAATTCTCTCTCTCTCTCTCTCTCTCTCTCTCTCTCTCTCTCTCTCTCTCAAATATATATATATATATGTATATGTATTGTTGTTGTTGTTGATATAGTTGTTTTTGTTGTTGATGATGTAGATGTTGTTGTTGTTGTTGTTGTTGTTGTAATGATCATGACGAGAAACATTACGGATTTGACTGGGTTGATATATGTTTCGGTACATTTTGTTTACAGCAGTTTTTTCAATATAAAAGTTGTCTCTCTTATTCCATGTTTATGTAAATAAAACAACAATATACGTTTACCAAGATAAAATGACATATAAAGGTTCTATCTAAAAGCTTAACAACATAATGCTATTAATTTTCCCAAAAATATGAGCGTATTGGTCGGGGACCAGTACCCGGCTAGGACGAGTAGCCGGCTACTGCATTATTTCAACTATACAGAACACGATTTTGTAGGATTTTTTAGATCAATCATTAGAAGATGGATATTTTTGTCAAACATTAAAAACAAATATGGATTACTTATATTTATCTTTATATCTTTTATATAATTTTTAATTCTTTTTATATTTTTTATAAATTTTTGAATAGTATATTATATATTTTTCAAATGTTTATTTATATATATTTTAATATATTTTTTATTCTCGTGGTACATAATAAAGACGAAATCGGACCATTGCCGGCTACTGGTCCCCGACCAGTACAGTAAGCTATTATATTGCTCTGATTCACAATCGTACTTGAGCTCTGTGTTTTGGATCGAAATTTTTCCTGTCACTCCTGTTCTGATTTCATTTATATTTGTTGTATTTGTAAACATGCAT
Source organism: Atrina japonica (assembly GCA_030159075.1). Classification (NCBI taxonomy): domain Eukaryota; kingdom Metazoa; phylum Mollusca; class Bivalvia; order Pterioida; family Pinnidae; genus Atrina; species Atrina japonica. The sequence goes on along the minus strand of BROG01001435.1, from coordinate 9,874 downwards.
CAATTTGTCGTGGTAGAATTCAGGTTACTCTTTGCATAAATGCTCGTTTATTCACCCTGAGATATCATCATAATTAACGCACTGAAATAAATGGTTCATAAATTGTCGAAATAAAATGCATGCGGTTATATTGTCAATTCATTGTAATTCTTACGTCACAGTGTAACAGTAATTGCTACGCATGCTTAACACAATCAATAACCTACCTTATCTATTATCCATGTTTTTGTTTTTATTAACATACGATTGTTTTGCATACTAATTAGTCACGAGACGGAAACCTTTTTAAAGATAGAGCAGTTCGATTCAAAATTCGAGTTTTTGTTATGATGTCAGGAAACTTTCCCGTTCATTTATTAATTGTCATTGTCGTTGATTTGATGAATTGACAAATGGCACTATTGGCAAAACATAGATAATGTTGTGTATCAATATGACTGTGAGAACAAGACACTTATTATATTCATTTCTAGAAAAATAAAAATACATGCCGCTACAATACATACACTTCCTTGTCGATACAATGTTATATAATTGTATAAATTTGACTTTAACTAAATGGGGTCGGTCAGATGTTGAGCCATGAATTCATAGCTTCGTTATGAACTTTTAACTCTGGATGAGTGTCAGGTCTATTTTAATGTAAGATGAACTCAATTCAGACTGACACCTTCATTCTCTTTCCGAGGTAATTTTTGAATGTGTAGACAGAATATACGGTCTGTTTCGAATCCTTTAAAATAATTATTGATAGATTAAAACGATTGGATTACCAGTGTCAAAATTCTATCGAATTTTGTATATTTAAGTAGGATAGATATATTTAAGAATATCAAATCATACTTTATTTAAATGTTAAGATACATTTTCAATAGTGACATTCTATATTTATCTGCTCGGGACTGAATAAGGTAATGCGTTCAAAATAATTAGTCTTACTTTGATCTATTATTTTGCTCTGATGTATGCATTGATCATTTGCGAGTGACTTAAGTCGTGAATCTATCAGCATTGTAGCGTTAAAATGTCTACTGTTGTTATCATCGGGGGATGATTGTATTTTAATTATAAAATAGAAATAATAACAATATAACAATATAATGGCCTTATCCTTGATTTTACATTACAAATTATTGTTAGGAAATTTCATATAGCTTATTACCTACCTTGACTAAGTACTATGCCTACAAACATTATGTCAATCCAAAGCATATCCATATTCATAAGATTTTCCATTTTTAAGGTTAATCCGATAACCATATTAGCATACTTGTTGTGATATGCAATATGTTGTATTATGGATTATTCGATATTTTACAAATTGGTATGCAAGTTTTACAAACAACTCTTCCATCACTGAGGTAAATTCAAAATACTAATGCGACGCTTTACTAAGTCCTCATTATTATAAGCCTAATAAAATCAGCATGTTTGCAGTAAATCTTTGTCACAGTATGACCCATTGGAATGACTTTGTAACATCATATTTCCTACAAATCCTACAACACTAAGATGACATATGGACATTCTGTAGTTTTGTTAAATTCTGAGATCTGATTTTACCTTAAACCTTCTCAACTAAATAATACAATAATACATCTTCCGTATCGTCAACAATAATATTTTGAACTGAACTTTTCAATTTCAGCTGTAACTCGGTCTATTCCCAATATATAAAGCAATTAATGTATATGTTTAAAATGTGACAGATTTTAAGGTATTTGGTAACGACCCTGCTTCAGATGACAGAAACCTGATATGCTTATTCACGAACAACTTTTTATGCATATGTCAATACTAACACATTTTATCATATATCTAGTATTGAGCTTACAAAATAGATCCCCTAATTTTCAACCCCTAGCGAACTTATTATCAGAAAATATACAAATTCAGATTTGAAATCGTTAAGTAAATCTTTTTGTTGTTTAACGTCCCACTCAAGAATATTTCACTCATATGGAGACGTCACCAAATGCCGATGAAGGGCTTCAAAGTTTGGCCTATGCTCGACACTTACGGCCATTGAGCAGTGAGGGTTCTTTAACGTGCCGACACCTACTGGGACACGGGACCTCGGTTTTTACTGTCTCATCCAGGAAACCAACCTACCGCCGGTTGGACTCGAACTCACGACGTCACGATCAAGAGTCGAGCGCGCTACCGACTGAGCCAGGCCGGTTCTTTATCTTTTAAAATTCGAAACATAAATAATACTATATTTAGTAGTTATGGAGGAGTTGATATAAAGAATTCGTCCATGATTGTGATTTATATATTTCAAAATCTGAAAATTTGAATTACAAATCCTTATACAAAAAGCGTGACGAAATTTAAGACTGAAGAGAATATTCAAGTTTTTAAATAAATGCTAAATACCTTAATATTTCAATGATAAAAAGAAGGAGATAGATCGTTCTTAATACAAATTAATCATGAATTTAAGATATATTTCTTCATATCTCTAGATCAGAATTATATTTTAAAAATGTGAACCCATGACATCTTCTTCGGTTTACCTTTTTGCTGTTTGACCAATGTTACCACATTCCGAAATGAAAACACGATGTAATTTCCATTGCAGTTCTTATTTTTATCATTATTATTATTATTATTATTATTATTATTATTATTATTATTGGTGACTGCATGTCATGATAACCCCCCTTAATGTAGATCTTAAAAACCGAAATAATTAATTCAATATCATAATTTATTTTTACACACAAAAGGATAATGATTCAAACACAATGGAACTAATTTATGTACCACGTGATACCCGATAACATTTGTGATGGAATAACATTAGAAGACAATACCCCGAACTTAAGCCATTTCAACGGGAAGATTACGTAAAAGTTACGTTCCATCACCAATAGAAACAATAGTCCCGCACAAGCGTTATCGGGTATCACGTGTTACATGAATTAGTTCCATTAGTTGAGATAACAGAAATAGACTGTGAAACAGTTGTTCATTTTGATATTATTTTTCCGATGATGAGTCATCCTCGGAACTTGACGCGTCACTTTCATCACTTCCGTTTGATGCTTCAAGTTCTTTTAAGCTCTCTCTAACTAGATATTTCAACAGTAAACATGGCTCCTCTTTGTTTTTAGCAACGGACTCACAGTCTATGATATCCTCATCTATCAACTCTAGAAGCTTGGGAATAAGAGAGTCTCCACTTATGTTACCCGCATCGTTATTTTCCTGATTTGTGGTAGCCATATCTTTGACGTTCACTGTATTGTCGTTAACATCATTGTCCGATTTGGAATCATGGGTAATTGGTAATTTGTACTCTCCAGTGACTATTCGTTGTTCGCCGTTTACTCCGTTATCTGATGGTAGTTCAGAAACAGAAATCTTCTCAAGTTCTTGGGCTATTAAATCATTATAGTTTCTTAGTTCCGACAAAGTATCTTCGTGTGTTTCATTCGCCTTTGTATCTCTGGTATCTATGTCATTGTCACTTGTGGGTGACTTCATTTCTTGAATATAATCAGAAATTTTGTCTGCATTCATGAGTTGACCTAACCAACCAGAAATAGTGTCTTTGGCATATATGACATCTTTGGAATCTCTTGAGGGCATCGAATTAACGGTGACAATGCCTAGAAAAGACATAATATGAAAAGATGCAAATGACCGAACCACAATCATTACGATTATTTAGTATGTAGGAGTTATTGAAATAGTATATACACGAAAAACATTTTTAAAAAATACAGTGGAATTCAAGGGACCGCCCCTTTAATAATCTTTTCCAAAATTTTAATTAAAATATTTTTCTATCCATAAAAATCGGGACCACCGATTCATTTCTTACAGATCCGGAATTTTGACTTATCTGATTTGGACATCACAAAATTCCAGTGTATTTGATAGTAAAATACTAAATTGAAAATTGATAGAATGTCAGCATATTCAATTGTAAAGCGCTCACCTGGCAAGAGTATGGGTTGGAGTTGGCCCAGATTCATTGAACACAGGTAGTGACTTTTCCGTCGTCATTCTCTCGGCAAACAGAGTGAAAGTCAGACATATTTCAAATTGAATAAAAGACCCAGGTATCGACCCATACCATTGACTTACATCCTTCGTACTGGTGCATTTGTGGCACCTGTAGTTTGGTGCTTTGATATAAGTGAAAACAATTTCCGACGGGTCATTAAACTAAATAAACTAACTAAACAGTAAAACAAATAAACATATATATCTATACGTACCTTGAATTGATAGAAAAAAGCATATATGAAACGAAGATAAAAATGCCATTGCTGTAATGTTGAAATATCGGTATGATCTAAAACTGTTGTTAAAAGTGTTTGAATGGAAGTGAAATTAATTGCACTGAACTATATATGCACGGAACTTAAATAGATTAAGCATCAATCATTTATTAATCATAATCATTTTAGTTTTTATTGACATCGTATTGGATCAATAATTGATGTTCTTCTAATTCGCTAAAACAAATTTAAAACAAGTGATTGTTAAACTAGTGAAGGTTTTGTTTTGAAAGTGTCAGTAATTTAGTTCAGACAATGTAAAGAGCGTTTGTTAGTTGGCATCGTCTAAAATAATTTTTCAAATCATTATATACAGTCGTCGTAAACCCTTACGCTGGTGCTCTTTGTTCCTCCTCTCTGAACATCAACCAATACTCATAAGTATTAAATTCACCTTGATTTGTCATTTTACCACCAGATCTCATGGAAGTTATTCAACGACTATTATATACGATGTGCAGTTCTTTAAGTTGGGTATAATAATATGGTGGATATATTTTCTTTTCCATCTTTTCTTCTTCCTCCCGTAAATTCCTTTATAAAGGATATCTTTTTATGTATTTTTGATCGTCTATTGCAGGTTATTATCATACCATCTCCCAAAATTTTAAACGCTATAAAAACAATAAAGCTATTTATCTTTCCGGTCTAGACTAGTAAAACACATAATATTTTAGATTTGGTACTTATAAATATCTTCTACATCTTTCACAATTTGTATTAAAGATGTTTTTCGTGAGATTTCATTTTCACGGAGGTTTGATTCAGATAACTGTTTGCCGAGTTTTTAATGTAACTGCATCAACTTCATGTGTGTGTGTGTGTGTGTGTGTGTGTGTATGTGTGGATTCATTTAGTACATGTTTGTAATACTGAAAAATTAGAGAACATTTTATATTGCATATTATGTACTCTGCGCAGTACAACAGTTGCTCTATTATTTTTAGATTTTGCTATATAAGTTTTATAACTCCAATAATATTCAAACTGCGCGTGTTTGAAAGATGAACTGATCATTATTTAGTAGGTAATAACGAATATACCCAATTATTTTGCTATATATCGCCGTTTAGATAATCAAGTTTTACAGAAAACGATAAAATATTACAAAGTTGATATTAAGAAGACACATTTTATAATTCGAAGGGAAACACGACTCGAGCTTGTAAATCAATACAATCCGGTACAATTGTGTTGTTTTTGTAGTATGCCTAATGCATATACAACAAGTCTTTTCTTTGCGTTTTATCCAATTTATTCATATCAAGTTTTACTATCGACGAATGTTTAATGGATAATAAAGCTATTGTGCAGCAAATATTTTAAAACACAATCAACTATTTGATTCATTGTTAACTGTATATCAATTCATATATATATTTATATACGGATTTAAAACCGTATAAAATTAAAATGGATGTTATGTATATATGAATAGTAAAGACCCATGGCATTTACATAATCAATGTACTGAAAGTACTGATACGATTTGAGTTGATTGTAAACCGTAAAACGGTAAAATAAACTAAGTATATTTAAAAAAAATAGATAATGTGTATTGTGGTATTAAGATATTATTCGGAGCAGGCCTGGCTCAGTCGGTAGCGCTCGACTCTTGATCGTGAAGTTATGAGTTCGAGTCCATCCGACGGCAGGTTGGTTTTCTGTCCTTCGGATGAGACCGTAAAACCCGAGGTTCCGTGTCACAGTAGGTCTTGGAAACCGTAAGAGCCGAGCATAGGCCAAAATTTTAAACCCTTCATCGGCATTTGGTGACGTCTCCATATTAGTGAAAGATTCTTTAGTGGGACGTTAAACAACAATACAACAACAACAACAAGAAGATATCATGCGTTAATGTAAATACATTTTACTTTAAAAAGGGTATTTTTGTGTTCCCTAACGCAAAAATTTGTGTTAATCATACAGCTGTAAGTATGACTAAATACACACACAAAAAACAACAACACACAATTAGTTCATACTTTATATAATCTATATCGCTGTGTGTAAATATTATGTACATTGAAATGTTATCAAAATGTCATAAAACCGATTAATATGCTTTTTTAAATGTTGTAACATTAGACTTCAAAGGTATCAATTTCCTATGTCAAAGTCACGTATCCTCACTTCACCCCGAAACTGCACCTGTGTCATGATTATCAAACTACTTAGTTCCAAGATGAGTGTCCGATCGTACACATGCAACACTTTATTTCCGAAATGTTCCCAACTTCAAAGACTGCTGCACAATTTTTATCAGTTAAGGTCACGTAGAATGGCGCTGCTTCTAGTGCACTATGAAGATTTCAAATTCATAGTGGGGTGCCAATATAAGGGAATGATCTTTACAGATTTTGAATACACAGTTTCTTACAGAGTGTCTAAAATATATATTCATGAATCTTAATGCTATAACATCAAATTTCAGTGGTTGTCAATAGAAGATAAACCTGGCATATTATTCACACACGACAACGCAATATATACATATATTAACATGGGATCGTATCAGGTCCAAAAAAAAAAAACAATAGCACAATGTGCTTCTGTTTACGTTTGCATAAACCAGATAGCAGAACGAAGTAACTAGGTCAAGAAATATATAAACTATCAATTTTTCACGATTGCAAAAAGCTAAAACTTCTTGAAAACTGCTTGAAAAGTAAATATCACCAACTTTGTGAAACTACATTTTTAAGGGAATTGATACCTTTTTTGAAATTAAAAACTCAAATACATATGTATAGAAATATTTTAGTGTGATTTTCGTTAACGATGTTCATATATATTTGGTATTTCCATCATTGTGATATGCAATTAACCTCCAACTGAAATTCTGCTTTGAATTTGAGATTAGAGGGCCTGTACGACATATTTGTAAATGTAGCAGGTAAAAGAAATGGTACGGCTACGCTTGTCATTATTTTGTCGGTAACATCTTGATCAGGGACCGGTTTTACGAAAGTTCCAAAGTCTCAGACTTGGTCTGCGGACCACACTTACGACCGTTTTACAAAGACTTACGACCAAATCAGGCCAGGTTTTTATAACTGCTCAAAAGCGTTGTGTAGACATACTTGTACATGACATAATTTATCTCTGTAAATGTAGGAGGTAAAAGAATTCATAAATTATCAAGATCTTATTTGAAAATATGCCAATATGCCTTAACTCCTTCACTTTAAGACACATTTGGACTGATCTAAGTCATTGATTTACAAAAGAGTCCATTGTTCTTCAGGCATTGATGAGTTAAGATAGGGTAGAGTTGATAAAACGGTTGAAGTTTTGTCTTAAGATCTATGGACTTACGACTTCCTGATAAAACGGGCCTCTTGATATTATTACGTATCTGTTTAAGTGTCAGATATTACATTTTTTTGGAATTATCTCCTCTATCAAAAATTCGAACCCAACTAACTTAATGATAAAAAACGACATTCGTGAGCGATTATGTAGGTTCTTTTTCAAATCTATGATTTTGGAATTAGGATTATATATCATTGTGTCATGTATTTTGAGGAGCGTGCTGTTCTACATTATACATTTGGGTAGTGCATTAATCAATTTGATGTTTTCTCAAAATATCTCATACTTTTCTGCCAACAAATTACCTTTACGCTTTATTTCCATCTTAGTTATTTATCGAAAATACCATCATTCGGATTCCATTAAAAGGTACTTTTTTAATGCATAGTGTCCTGTCCAAAAGACGGTATATATTGCTTGTAGGAGTACAGTACTTTAACAAATGTGTTTTGGCTTACAAGAGACAGAACTGTTTTAATAGGGGTATTTTACATAGGTATATTACTTTTTAAAAGGCAACATATACTGTTTTTTAAAAAAGGACCATCGGAATAGTCTATCTTAATATATATATATCCAAATCCAAACATCAATGACCATGATTATACCATATATTTCTAAAAGATGAAATATTAGTACGACAGTTTTGAAAAATCGCGGCAAATTAAATTTCTAGAAAATAAAACACATTTTCGGTGGTATCGCTGTTTTTTTAGTGAGTTTAAATTGATTATATTCTAAATAAAAACCTATTGCTTCTCCGTCTAGCATTTCCTAATCCAAAAATATTTTGTGCTACAGAGGCAATGGTATTCTGTAAATTAGAACCATTGCTGCTACTGCCGCCGAAGATTCGTCCTAAACGACTTAAGATAGAGCGACCTCTATTTCGGTTATTGTTATTCCGTATACGTGAAGACGTATCTGCATCCGGTGATACAGTTTCTTGTGCACGATTTCCATTTCGTAATCTCCTTTGACGTTCTCTTTGTTTTCTTCGACGACGATGTTCTCTCTTATTTTTCCGACGTCGCTGTCGACGTAGAAGTCTCTCTTGTCGTGTATTTCCCTGGTCGTTTTGTCTTTGTCCTACTGTTCCTGTTTGCTGTGATTTAGTTCGTAAACTTGGTGTATCAGTAACTGCTGGGGCATTTTGATCAGATTTATGCCGATTATTACGGTTAGAATTTGCACGATCTAACTGTACTTTTGGGCTGTTTGTTTGAATGTCATGATTAGATGTCTGTTTACGTGGTCTGTGTCTCTCGCTTTTTTGCCCTGAATTTGTAGTACCTCTGTGTTCCTCAATGGTTTTGACTGACCTCGGATCAATTCCCTGTGAACCAAATGGGTTCTGAGTAAGATCAAATCGTTCTTGTCTTCTATTTGGACTGTTTGGATGTGTTTCTTGTCGCTGTCGTTGTAATTGCTGATTTGAAGATCTAACTACCTGATTTTGATTTGACTCCGTGCTAGGTGTTATAACGTGTGTATTGTGCTGCTGGCTTCTGGCTTGTTGTATCGGTCTTGAGTTCACTCTGCTTCTAGGATTACTTTTATCTTGTCTTGACGGAATAGGTAATTGATGGTTTGTGTTAGTGGATATCTGATTATCCCGTGACTGTTTTTCAAATCTGACACCGCGTGCATCTGTTGACTGATCTCTTCGCTGTGGAATATTCGCAACATTTCCAATATTTCTCATTCTGCCAGTTTGGCGAGACTCTTGCTGTCTCAGTATTGACGAATCTTGATTTGTCGGAGTTGGTCTTTGATTATGAGTTGGACTGTGTGAATTTCCATGTTGTGTTATTTGGTGCGTGTTTTGGATACTATCTTGTTGTATTCGGCTTCGAAAAGAACGTAATCTCGATTCAGAGTTGTTTCTGCCATTGCGACGATTTTCCGTTTGTTGTTGCTTTTGTATTGGCGATTCTTGGTTTGACGACTGTGACTTTTGATTTTGTATTGCTTCTGTACCTGATAGTGCGCCGTGAGTATTATCGTGTTGTGTCATTTGGTTCATGTTTTGACCTCCTTCTTGCTGTATTTGACGTCGGAAAGAACGTAATCTCGATTCAGGGTTGTTTCTGCCATTACTTTGATTTTCCGTTCCATGTTGCTGTTGTATTGGTGATTCTTGGTTTGACGACGGTGACTTTTGTTTTTGTATTGCTTCTGTACCTGATATTGCGCTGTGAGTATTATCGTGTTGTGTCATCCGCTGTGTGTTCTGACTAATATCCTGTTGTATTTGACTTCGA